>VOQJ01046953.1:1687-12176 GCA_015052665.1 Apistogramma diplotaenia | reverse complement strand
AAAGTTGTCAGTGAAGTACTGGAACAGATAGTTCTGCTTGTGGACCTCCAGACCCAGGATGCGATTTAGGAACTTAGTGATGCTGCAGTCTGAAAACACACACACAAACACACACACAATGATTACATTCAATTTGAAAGTATGTTGATTCATCTCCAATACCAGACACACTGGCAAAAATGTGCCTGTATGCTCTTGGGTACTCCACCTTTCTCATTGTTGTTTCCAATGCGGGGCTCCTTACATAATATGCCAACATCAACCATTCCGGCTTTCATGTCTGGAAGCGAAGGAGAAAAAAAGATTTTCTACTGATCAGCCACACTAAACTTTAATTTGCTGAAGATGTTCTCTGCTCACAGTCAACCAAAATAAAAACATACCTCTGAAGAACATGGCATCGCCCCCTGGGTAGCCTTTGGGAGGGGGCACCTTGTTATCTATGAAGCCGAGAATTGCTTTGGTGATTTTATCCAGAGCCTTGGTACCATACTGAAAAGAAGAAGAGCGATGAAACTAGTAAAGACACATTACCTCACAAGGCTTTTGTAGAACTGCAAATTAACTGTTAACATAAAGAAAGCTGTGAAGTGCTGAAAGTAGGACAAACTCAAATAGCTGAAATGAAGAAGATGAAACATAATTTTTTTCAGTTCAAGGGTCGTAGTATAATTTTCAAAGCTTAAATGTACCTACCTTGTTCTCAAAATTGTACCTGCTCAGGTCTCTGGATTCAGTGGCTCGTCTGTCTCCGTGGGTTAATGCACCCTGCACAGTGGATGACAAACAGTGCTATTATCAGATTGTTATCCTATTACCATTATTAGAACTATTACATTCACATCTTTCACAGCATTCACACTAACAGAGCCAGAGTCAGTGACAGAAGGAGTTAAAAAAAAATCAGGTTTCACTGCTCAGCCTCGAGTTTCTACTGGAAAAAAAAGATTTTCATGTGGTTTCTAGTATTTAAATAATATAGTATATGACCTTGCAATATAAATTTACTGTGGATCTGTAGTCCTTTAAACCACAAATACTGTTTTAATCTGAGTTCATACATTGCAGTAATATGAAAAAATACTTTAAAAATACTCAACTTTTGCTTAGCTGACATATTCATCAATTGAGTGAAGGTTTGATACAATTCTGTAATGCACCGGCAATGGGTGTGAAGCATATAACAGTCAAAAACAACAGTGAAACAAGGACACACAAACGCGCATGCACACACACACACACACACAGTGAGGATGCAGAGCCTGCTCTTGGCCCAGCGTGCCAAAGGAAACCCATGAGGTTCAGGTGCGAAAACAAAAGTTTTCTTTAAATACATGCTGACATGATGTCGTGGTTCCGTTAATCTTCAAAGAACATTTTGCAAAAAGATCAAGTGTGCAGTGAGTCACAAGTGTGATGGAGCTAAGAAGCAAAGTTAACAGAAAATTTACACAAAGCCAAGTCAACAGCAGATTAGCCTTATAGCCAGCTGCTAGCTCTGCCCACACAGAAAAAAAACCCTCTTAAGATACCAAAACAAACGAATGCCTTAGCTAAATATTATTTCACTGCTGATCTGAAGTCAGACTGTTGCAAAGGTATTCAGCTGTTCAGTTGGACCGAAAGATGTTTGTGTGCACTGGAGTTGTATCAAGTTCGAGCAGGCAGGCAGGCAGACGTTGTGACCTATTCTTGATACAGATTTACCACAAGCAGCTGGCAAATGCAGGAATGACTTCCTGTAACCACCATCCCCTCGCACCCTCTTTGCCCTTTTCCCAAAAGAACCGTCATGCTGTGTCATTATGGAAATAAATGACTGCTAGTGCAGAAAGCTTCGATAATTACGGAAAATAACTAAACTTATAAATTATCCAAACAACCTCTTTTGCTTTTTCTGCTTGTTCAGTTTTCCGTTACTGAGCTCGAGAAGGGAAAGACCCAGAATCTCTTGAGGTTTGTGGAGAAAAGTTGATGTAACATCAAGGGAACCAACAATAAAAGAGACTATGGAGAGCTTTAAGACTAGGGAATATCCCACAGAACAGGAAGGACAGAGGGTGAGGGCAGGATGAAGAAACTAATGGCAGAGTCACGAACAGCCCAGAGCACAGCGATCAATAAACACAGCACACAGATTGTCTCTGTTTACAGTGAAACAATTCTTCTCACACTCCATAAGACAACATATACACAATTATTTGCCCCTGAGAGAGACTTCAAGATAATTGTGCAAAACAACAACAGCAAATGCAACACCAACCCACGCACAACTGAAAGGCTCATGATATTTACCAGACTCTCTAGTCTCTTAGCCACAATGGAGGCAAAGCGTCTCTCCCCTGCCAACTCTGAGATGAGGAAGATGTACTCAGGGGCTGTCACCTGATTGGACCGATGAGTTCGACCTGGAAAAAGAAGAATAAGATATTAACAAGACATGTTTTTATGTAACTTAAACATTTCTAAATATGAAGATTGCAGTCTCTTTTATGGACACCCTGTAAAGTTTTTGCACACATAAATAAAACATGTGCCTTCATGCTAATTTCCTACGGTTAGCAAAAATCAGACAGTGTACTTTTTTGTGATGACAACAGCTAATTTCTTATGTAACAGGCTCTGCTCTCAGCTATAAAACAGACTGATGTAAATATAATAACTCATGCAAGATTTCAGATTGTGCTGAGCTGCAATTAGAAGAAATAAATTAGAAACTGAAAAGCACAAACGGGACATTTTTGGTGGCGTGATAAGATCTGCAGTCAAATGACTGAAATCAGATTTGAAACCTAGCTCCTCCCACTTAAATGAAAACAAAAACTCTTTACATAAGACTGTTCTAAGGAAGTCTCTTCGACTTCCAAAGAATCTCTTATGAGGAAACATCCGTGTCTGTGTTTGTAGAGTGTGTGTGTGTGTCAAAATAAGCTTCTGGCCACGATAAAACGAGGAATCGCTTCAGCAGTTTAAGGCAAACTTGAATGCCAATATTCATCCACTGCTCTGCGATGGCAGGTGTATGATACTGACTGTATTTCTGATATTAATTACTAACAGATTAACAGCTGTAAAAGGTTTAAAGGTCAAATGTTCAGCCCACACAAAGCAGTAACTGAATGAAACCACAGCCTCAGCGAGACACTTGTCCCAATTTGAATAACACAACATTAGAATAACAAATAAAACACTTCTTCAAATCTCTTCTCTTTCTTTTAAAGTTCAATCAACCTTTCACCTTGATGCTGCTGCTCGTCACAGGCATAAATTTAGAAGGAAGTAAAGAATAGAAAGCTGACATAATTAGATAAAAATGTCTGGTATCTTTTTAACTGGTTACAACATTCATAGTGTGCAACAGAAGAATAAAAAAAACGTCAGTCATTGATAAACTTAGACACTGATGAACGACTGCACTCGAGCCACATATCAGTCGACACTTGGAGGTGTAACACAAACTTAACCAGACAACAGATTTTTCTATCTTGAGAGACCAAAGATTCAGTCCAAAGAAGGCTCTTAAATTCCTTATGCAAGCTAATAACACAAAAAGTGTCCTTTCATTTTATTTACAATCATATACTCCTCTGTAACTTTTAAAGGCTCATTGTTAGATTACATTTCCCGACTTACCAAACTGCTGAATAGCCCTGTCTGCACTCCAAGGCAACTCCAGGGTCATGTGCACCCTACGTCTCTGGTTTTTCACTCTCTTGTCCGCCTGCAGGGAAATCCCTGAGCTTGCTGCTTCTGAGATGATGGCCACCAACTACAGGAAACAGGTTTTGTGTTTATTGGTGAAGAAAGACTGTTGAAACTTTTATCTGAAACCCTTCAAATCGTAAAAAAACTATTTCTGTACGCCAACACATCTGACCTTCTCCCCGCTCATGAAGCGATCTTTCTCCTTGATATTAATATGGTCAATCGTAAGCCCTTGCTCAGCTCGTGACTCATAACGGACGGTGCCATCAGGACGTCGCACCACACGACCCTTCCGACCAGTCATCTGGAAAGGAAACGTATTAACACTTTCACTACAAATGCCGTGGTGACGACTCAATGATGCCTGATGCTGCTGGTTAGATTTTCGTTGAGGGTCGTACCTCGGAGACTTTATCTGGTCCACCAAACTTATCAATGAGCTCATCCAACGTGTTCAGAGGTAGTTCTTTTCCCAGTTCTGCTATTTTATTGAGGAGGTCCTGCTTCATTTCCTCTATTCTGGCTGTAAATACAAAGCAGAGGAGGATATTAGCAATATATCTCTTGCTGGTTTGGTCATAAAAATAGCAGGGTACGTCAGGCTGCAGTGGAAGTGAAAAGTAAAGCGTAGATGTTTGACTGACAAACAGACTTGACAGACTTATAGCATATCATTGTTACTGTCAACACATACGAAGGACAAAAAAAGCAAATAAACAGAACATCTGCCTACCTGTCTGGTAGCTTGTCTGGTTCACAAAGATGACATCATCATTATCTAGCAGGGAGTCTGGTGAAGAGTTGGAGTCTGTGTCTATGCCATCAGAGTCACTGCTACTGTCATCGGTGATGTTGATCACACCACTGTTGTCCACACTGTGCTTGGGTACCTTGGGCTGGCGACCTCTAGGTTTTCCTGATTAGTAAAGACAGCATGATTAGGCCTTTATAACTTTTGCATCATCATTCCTAGAGCTTTTATAGAAGCCAAAAATAGATGAAGAATCTAAAAATACAGTTCATTGAGAATAAACAGTGCCTGTTGCTAGGCAAACCACCAAATACAATATGTAAACACATAAAATGAGTACTTTTACTGCTACATTAACTGCAGATATGTCAACTGAACACTAGCTAGACATAACAATTGTAAAAAAAATACTATTTAGGGGTGAACATGCTGTTGTGATGTATTAAATCTTCATCTCCACTTACGTTTTCTCTTGTTGCCTGGTGCCTTTTCCCTCCTCTGCTTCTCTGAAGGGAAATGCTTTGTTACAAGAGATTGGAATACTCCCCTAGAGCAAAGAAGGAGGAAAAAAATAGACTTTAAATCTGACAGCAAAGCAATCAAGAGAACACAAGGCAGTTGTTGTAGTCAGGGACTCCAAGCATTCCTGATGTGGACTCATTATTGTTGCCAGGTGTTGACAGACTGAGGAAACTGTTGGGTGCGAACCAATATATTCAGACTTTAGGCACGTCTGCTATGACAGATTTAAGGTCAACCAAGATTAGAGTATCAGAACTTCCTTTTCGTATTTTTCCCAAATGATGAAGCAAGAAATCGAAACAGAAGAAATCCACGACGATGGTTTTCAGCTAGCAGATTATCGCTTTTCCAAATAGTGACAGTCACCACCTGAAGCTCGGATCTAGTTTTGAAAGTATAGCGTTCGATATGTAACCATCAACACAGAAACGCGAAAACCAACAGGCAAAATATTCTCTTCACTTACTCGGCTGCAGAAACAAATCTGTCGAGATGCCCATCATTCTCATCCAAGACTTCTCTGGTGCGGGATTCTCCGGTGGACTGGAGTCCGATAACAATGCACTGCAGCGGGTAACACACAAATGCACATCAATAACCCAGCGGCGTTACCTAAGGTAAACTTCTACGAGGACTTTCTGCTATCATGATGAAAAATATTACAAAATTCCATGTGGAAGTTCCAAAACAACTAAAGCAAAATTAAGCCAAGTTGTTCACAGGGAACTGAGAAAAAAAACCCCACACAGTTTCAGAAAATGCAGAACTGACAAAGCTATGCTTCAAAATTAGCACAGTTACACACACAATCTATACGCTAAATGTTCGAGTGTGTTGCGCTCACCTTCCCAGCCTGCAGCTCTTTTTGGGCCAGCTCCACCAAGGAGCGGACCTTGGCAGCGATACAGAGATATTTGAAGAAGCGCTGGTGAGATGACCAGAACTGACCCCAGAGAGACTTCCTGCTGACCAAGCCCAGCTCATCGGCTGCCTGCATGAACGTTTTCAACGCCTCGGCCCACTGGAAACAGATTCCAGATGTGAATTATCAGTTTAAAGTTTGGTCATTTTTCTTACACGAATTAAGAACGCGTCAATATAGCAGACACAGTCGTTGAATTTCCTTTCGCGAGGCTCACCAGTCTGGCAGCTTTATTATAGACCTCTTTGAAGTCACTGTCCAGCGCAATCTCTTCGATGCGGAAAGACACCCCAGAGAAACTCAGCTGTCTCGCAATGTACATCCCACTCACTTTCATGTCCATAGCCACAATCTCCATGGCCCCGACACCTCTGCACATAAATAAATTATTCAACATAATTTAATCATAGGTCAACAGCCATTCCCACAAGCTGACTATAAAATAAATGTTCCAGTAAATTCAAGATACAGATCCACATGAATACTTGAGTTTCATCCTACAAACCTCTTCTCAATGGAATGCAGGAAGTCATCAAAGGTTCGGAAGGGTGTGCCCTCACCCCAAATTCCTAGTCGGCTCATGTAAATCATGTTCTTTGGCTCAGAGGCACCTGGAAGAAACACGGTAGAACTGTATGATTTAAAGTCTTTTACTGTGTTTTTTTCTCCTGTGTGAGTGCGTGTATTTGTGTGTCAGCCTACCTGTGGCACTAGCATACACCACTCTGGCCTGCGGCAGCTTGTTTTGCAGGTCAAGCACTGCCTTGCCCATCTTCGTAGATGTGGCATTCTTGGCTTTGTGGCATTCATCAAAAATAATCTATATTGGTGTGAGGTCAAGGACAAACACTAACATGCAATAGCACTTTGTGTAAAACCACTGCTGGGTGTTGAAATTAAATCAGAGCAGTGCACGGAACAACGTATCAAAGGGCAGTTTTTGCTAGATGGACTAGGCATATGACACTGAAAGGATACAACTCCGTCAAAGTCTGGTTTGCACCAATCCAAGATCTGTTTAATTCTCGTCCGATGCTGCCCTCCTGCCTGGCTCTCTCCAATCAGTGCAGAGTAGGTTGCAAACAAGACTCCTTCTGAGGTAGCTGTGTCACCGTACTTTATCTGTCGTAACAAATTAAACATTTAAAACTTTATAATATGCTTTGCTCTGTTTCATATACTTGACAACAGTGGGGGGAAAAACGACTCTAATTTTCCCAGTTTGAACCCACTAATTTCACCTAAACTCACCTTGTTTAAAGCATGCACAGGAATAATCGGTGCATCTATGTCTTTGAGATCTCTCTCTGCATCAAATTTCAGGTCATTGGATATGCTGAACCTGGGGGCAAGAACAGAACAAAAAAATGAGCCCACTTTTGCACAAACTAGCTTGTGCTGTGCACGCTCAGTGTGAAATGACATACAGATGGACAAAAACCCCAATCAGAAAAATCTATTCTTTTTAATCACAACTCTGATTAGGTTTACATACCGCTCCCCCAAGAGTGATTTTTAATTTTTCTTTTTATTGTGAAACTTTTTTTTTGTTTTTTTTGAAAAAATGTAAACAAAAGAAGGGCACATTGTGTTTGAGATGTGTTTTCTGCTTTTCTTAAATCGAACCACTTGAAGACTCGAGGAGAAGGTGAGTCTTTCTGTTCTGTAAAATTATGCCAGTCCCGTAAAGCTTGTGTCTGTCTTAAGTAAATTCTTTATAATTGGTTTTCTAGAAGCTACACTCAGTGTTCCGAGGAGATATTTTGTCTTCATATTTGTAGATGCTGAATTCAAATGAAAGTAGTTTCTACCCCCAATTTAACTTTCGGAACTCCCTTATATAGTTTTGAAATTACTTCAAGCCCACGGTTCTATAAACCTTTTCCGTAGGCTGATTTCAAATGCCTTTTGACTTTCTTTCATGGAACTGTTCATGTGATCGTGCAATGAAGAATTAAAAAAAAAAAAAAGTAACCATGTAACCCACGTCATTTTCCCATTGTCTGAAAATTGTTTAAGGTGTCTTGTTTAAAGAAAATAGACTGTGGGGCCCCTCTTGGCATATCCCTTTTAGCATGCATATATATCACTCTTACCATAGTGATTTTTTTCTTCCCTTAAGGTAGTTCTCTAGGATGATTCCTGCTACAGTGCGTCCCTTTCCGACCCCTGCCCCATCTCCGATCAGGAAGCCTGCCCTCTGGTTATTCTGAAGGATCACTTCATGTTGCTGGGGGTGCATAGGAAACAAATGCATGAACAAAAATCCCTGCACAGTCACAACATTAAAAGTGTGTCATGTATTGTGTGCTGGTGTGTACCTGGCAGGCATATATGATAGCCTCTAGCTGCAGAGCAGACAGCTGGCCGTTTTTAATAGTTGACTCGGGGATGGACAGAGTGTATGTGATGTCAGGAGGAGGGACACTGGATAGCGTGTTGGTTTCCACCACTATGTCGGGATGAGAAATTCCTATAGTGGCTGAAGAGAGGGGAAAAAAACATGCTAACCATAAACTGGCTGTCTTGTTGTATTAGGGGGGGAAAAGCAGATGAACTAATGAGTGAATGGATATTGAAGTCCATTCATGTGGCCTACATTTGGAAGGTCTGTACTCAGCATATGTGTCTACATGTCCCAGTTCCTCTGCCTCTTCTTCCTCAGCCTCCTCTTCCTCCTCTGCTGCTGCTGCTGCTGGGGTTGTCTGAGCCTGGAAACACCACAGAGAGTTCAGTATTGTGATCACAATAGCAATCAGTGCATTTTGGAATAATATCTGGTTTCAGCTTAAGTGAAGACAAGTTAGGAAAGAGGCAGTTGCTGACGATTAGGAGTAGGTGAACAGATAGTAAAGGTTAACAAGTTAATAATAATAATGATAATGATAAAAACAAGTGAATAATAATAAGTGAAAAAATGCATGAAGCCAGAAGACAGACTGAGTGAGATTTGAAAACAAAAAATAAGCAAGCAACTATAGACAAATGGGTACTTTACATATTTAATATTATCTTGAGAAAGTGGAAATGCAGAGAAGCTCTTTTGGAAAGGTGATTATTAGAATGACTCTTATCATCTGTTTTCTATGTAATGCACATATGCAGAATGTATAATATGCTGGCATGCTTTCATCATCTGTGATAATACAGATAGTAAGACTTTCCACATGAAGTTCTGCCAACTTCAGTGTGATCCCCAGATATATAGAATGTTATGCTTTCAGTGTAAAACTGAAAGGATACTGCAGCAGCAGCTGCTGCAAATGAGGCCTCAAACATAGTCTGTACAGTTCCACATTACTGATGAATAAGCTCAAAGAGTTAGTGCAGTTGAACTTTAGCATCAGATTGGAGTGGCTACCTGGAATCCTCCTAAAGGTGGGGTGCTGATAATAGCAGATATATCCTCCAAACTGGCCAAGCCTTGAAACCTGCTGGTGCCATTCTGCTGTCAACAAAACATAAAATAAAGAAATACAAACTCAAATAAAACACTGTGCCAAAAAATAATTAAAACAAAGAAAGAAGAATGTAATCCCTCTGTGCATTTGTGTCTATATGCATGTGCACGAGAGTGAGAGGGCACTTCATGGATGCCTCATAAAGCTGCACTAAACAAAATGCAATTTGTTTGACTGGCAGTGAAAAGCCAGCAATGACAACAACAGCAACAAAAGGCAGATAAAGGCATGAGTGTCTGGGAAATGTAATGAATGAAATGAGGGCAGAATGAAAAGGAAAAAATAAAAAGGCTTTCAGAAAGCAGGGAAAATAAATGTACTCTGATCATATCAAAAAGATATCCACGGAGCCATCTAATTCGAAGAGAGCTTAACAGGAATGTGAGCGTGGCTGGAGGAACAACTCTTGAAAACAAAGTAGCTTTCCTCAGGACACTGATTTAGAGACCATGAAAGTGTGTTCATACTCCTATTTTGTCTTCCACTGAGAAAACAGTAAAAAAAATGTTATGTCCAAAGAAAAATATTTAACAAATGAAATACTGAAGGCAGAACTGAAAACAGTGTGTTACATGTGGAAAAGCAAAGACTAAAACTGTAAATTAACTAAAGTAATGCTGCGTACTGCTAGATAGGTGGGCAAAATAGTGTGTCTACAGCTGGGAGAGGCTCCATAGCTGCACGACATCCGAGATTTGATGTCCAAGAGTAGAGCTGTGTCTTTTTCTTCACATAAATTCACAGCTGAATCTCACGAATGGACGTGTGCACAGCCACGACATGAAAATCCCATCATGTGAAACATTAGAGTGACAATCTTTCTAGTTCAATTCAATTTTTTTTATTCAATTTTATTTATACAGTGCCAAATCACAACAAATAGTCGCTTCAAGGCGCTTTTTATTGTAAGGTAAAGACCTTACAATAATTACATAATAAACCCAACAATCAAAAACGACCCCCTATGAGCAAGCACTTGGCGACAGTGGAAAGGAAAAACTCCCTTTTAACAGCAGAACCAGGCTCAGGGAGGGGCAGTCATCTGCTGTGAGCGGTTGGGGCTGAGGAGAGAAAGAAGGATTATTAATAAGTAATGAGAAAATGCATAATAGGGTATAAACAGAGTAA
>VOQJ01046952.1:7669-22317 GCA_015052665.1 Apistogramma diplotaenia | reverse complement strand
TGAAAGGCGTGGGGCGAGAGATCACATGGCTCCTTGCACTTTTTAATTATGACCCAAATTCAATTACTCCGCAACCTCGTACTTTACAGAGCCACGGGAAATTGGTCCAATCGGGTGACAGGACTCGTGATTAGAACATGTTCACTTTGTAACATAAAAATGCTTTTCACAGGTAATGGATGATGACTCAAACAACAGGACAATGTCACCCTCTCATAACCGACTAATTTGTCTGTCACCAGAACACTCTGCATGCACACATCTGTTCTTCTCCCTGCCATCAGCACACGGGACAGACGTGTAGAATCTTAGCCCTGGAAACAGCTCATTTAGATTCTAGTTTGCACTCCCGGGTGGAAACTAAACAAGGACATGAGAGACCTGTAGATTTTTTCTTCTTCAAACATTCTACTTGCATTTTTTTGTGAGGGAGGAAATCATGGAAGTCAACATTTCAGCACTAGCTTGTATTCATTTATAGTAGAGAAACCTTGGAGGTGCAACAAAGTGCTAATCAATCTGCAGTGTGTGTGGGGCTCTTGGGTCCAATATGTTATCTAGAAGGTCACACTCGAAGCAAAGGCCTGTATGTAACTAGAACATGACTGGGAATGGGAATTGTGGCAGAGCTTGGTGAAAAACCTGCCACGTTATATTTCACTCATTTCATCCTTTTTAGATGATGACAGACTGCTGTTAGTGAAAGGCCACAACCGGCTCGAGCCGCCTGACTTGGCCATCAGCTCACAGCCAGCATCGGCTTTTCACGCTTGCACAGGGAAGAAAATGAGTGAAGAAAGAGTGAAAGGGTGTCCCTGTGCACTCACAAGTCCTTTTGTGAAAGCTTTGTCATCTTTTCTCCACGTACAGAGGAAGATGTTCAGTACGTTACCAATTCACTAGACATTAGATACATATGAGATGAAGAGACTGAAATTTCCATCCATCCATCCATCCATCCATCCATCCATCCATCCATCCATCCATCCATCCATCCATCCATCAGGTTGTGTGGGAGCCGAAGCATAACAAGTTCAACTATTACTACATGCACACTGTTAGAAACATAAGCACAAATATTAAACAAGTTCCAAATAATTGTAGAGTACAAGTAATCCCTACGACCTAAAAGCTCAGTCGGCTCAGTTTCACACAGTTTTTTTCCTACTCTTGGCTCTGCAGGATGTCAGTGAAAGCAGAGATGCTTAATATGGTCATCTCAAGTACACAGCTCTGGCTGTGAGCTGAGCAGCCTTGCCCATCTTGCACTCAAACCTTCTGTTCATGAAGGGCAACCATTTCTGGAATGACATTACCTTTTTTAAAAATGTTTGCCCTTTCAGACCGTTGAGGAGCGCAAATAAGGAGTATTTTTTAACTGTGAAAGATGCAACAAATAAAAATACAAAGTTGGAAATGAGCACCGTGTCACCATTTACACCTACAAACCTTTTGCAACCTTTACAAGCTAAAATAATGCATTTTAATGGCCTTTGGAGGCACAATTGGAGCCAAAAATTCATAAGCAACCTGACAAGAACTTAAGTATAAAAAAAAAACCCTAGGAAAACTATGTTTCTCTGGTTGTCCTCATAAAGACATGTAAACAGATGGCATCTATGGAAAATGCTATTTTATGAAAGGATATATGCCAATATCCATATGGCATAAATACTCTCTTGTTGATTATGCTCTCTAAATAACTGAATTAATGAGCTGAGAATCAAGTCAGAAATAAATGGAATGGACCTTAGGTTACTATCTCACCAGATGGCACCTGAAACATATACAGTTCATTATGTCTCGGATAATAATCGCAATTAAAAGCATTTACCAGCGTTAAAATCATGTGCATTCTTTTACATACTCAAACGCTTAATGAACAAACATTCAAAACAGGCTGCAGCACATGACGAGGAGGGCGTGCTGAAGCTCAAATTAGGCTCCCTATATATTGTATACTAAAAGGGAATATTTAAGAGGTATTTACTTGTAAACCTCAGGCCCTGAGTTGTATGAAAGGAATGTTTTTATGTTTAAGTAGGAACCACAAGGGAGTGAGTGCTGTGCTGGGAGCTTAGAAAGCAGAAATCAATGTGAATGTGATATGATTTGCTTTTAGTGCGGAATGCTGGCTAAACCAAATATGAGCAGTAGTCGGGACTTCAAGGAACAGCGCTTCCTCTGTTTTCTTTCCTTTAATGTCACACGGCCCGAGTTGACTTCCAGCGTGATTCACAACTAAATACCTTAAAAGACAAAACTGGTTAAGCAATTAGATGATTAAAGAGCTTCAAAAGGCTCTGAGGAATGACTTAAACTAAAAGTGCTTTTTGGACTTTTTTGATATGACAGGAACAAAAAATATATATTTTTATGAAGTGAGTAAATTGGCTTTTTCATTTTTTTAACCTAAAAAAAAGTTTGTTTGTTTTTTCTTGTGTTCATTTTATGACTAAGATGATGAAACATCGGTAAAAGGCTTGGATAATGAGGGCATGTATACATGATGATATCACAAATGTGTCCTGTAGATATTATTAAACCATTCTGCATAAATGTGATGGCGCGTCACTTTGCTCTTACCTGCAGTGTGCAAAGCACATTTTCTCACAGAAAACATCTTGTTCATTAAAATGGAATTGTTCAACACTGTGCACACATCGCAAAGCATTTTAAAAATGTTTTAGGATCTACAAAAGCAGCTAAATTTTATAAGAAGAGACAAAGTGATGCACCATGTATGGAGCCCTGGTAGCTGCCTGATTGAGCATTGTTTGTTGTAAATATGACTGTATTCTGCACGAATAATCGCATAAGCTGCACTCATGTAGAACAAATCCATGATCAAATTTCTGCTCGCTCCTGAGAGGAAAACTTTATGTTTTATGCAAAAATTCCTATTAATGTTACATCTTTCATTTTCAGTCATGAAAATGACTGAACGCTTCTATCAACATCCTTTTATGCATTTCATGAAAAATACAGTTAATTACAGTGAGTAAAGGCTGAGTCCCAGAGCTCAACTAGTTTGCAGTTATTAATAAATAACTGAATTTAGAGCTCAGAATTTGTGCTACACAGATGAAACTCATTGAGCGTGGGCCTGGGAAGTAACAGCGGCTGCTTTGCCTGTGACCGCTCAAGCTTGGCGTGACTGGGAGTGCCTATTTAATTCGGACAGTGCAGTGCAATTTTTGTGTTCCAAAATATTCGTGCATCGCTGCGTACACAGATTACATCTTAGCACAGAGGTTAGGTGCATGCATTTGGGTTTCTCAATATGACTGCACTCATCACAAAGTCCCTGCTCCAAAAATCCCATGAATACATTTAATGTATGAAATGTTTTCTAAGATGTTTTTTTCCCTTTAAATTCAACCTTTACATGCACATTAAAATGTGTGAGCACAGTGTGTAGCAAGTTATATTAATGCGTTATTCTTCTGCCTTACGCAGCATCTCTGTGGATTGACAAGATCTAGTCTTTCAGTTGATTAAATCTTTGCAGCCAATCTGAAGCAAGCAGGACCACTATGTTTGTTCCAATTACAGCCTCGAATCTGAGGGATGCAGTGAACACTACCAAAGCACCAAAATAGTGCCCAATTACGTCCACCTCATGTGGGTAGCATGATTAAATTTTGTGCATCTGGGAGCTGCTGCTCAATGACGCATGTAACGACTTCACGACTTGTCTTCTTAAAAAATAATAAAAGCTGAATCTGAGGTAACTTACAGAAGAGGCAGAAATGTGGCTGTGATGTGGCCGAGCAGCCAAACATTCAGTTAGCTTTCAGGTGCAGCGAGCAACACGGATCATTTGCTAGAATGCATGTGGATTTAACTTTGACCTGTACCTTTAAGGCATGTGCATAATTAGTTGACTAGGTGGTTAAAAGTAACCGCCCTCTCTACTGGCACATCAGCCAGCAGGCACCAGCTGTGTCTTTGTGTCTGGAAGACATAAAGAAGCGAGATGGAAAGTAAGTCCGATGACATCACAGCGTGATTCTGCAGTATCTTGATCTGGAAAACAAAGAGTTGTCCGTAAATCCAGGCAGGAGCCCACCCCAGCTGACAGCAAACAAACTGGCACCTAACTGAAGCACCGCGTAAGCACAGTGAGTGACAGCAAAGTGAATCAAGTCAACCAGCGAAACACAAATGAACCAGTAATCCAGGATCTACCGGCTAACAAACAGTTAATACCACAACAAATTCTCTAAGTCTCTAAACAGGAAACATTACTGTGTGGCTGCTGATACTGCTGGAGCTGGTACATCAGGGCAACGGAGTCACAGGATGTGTAGTAGTAAGATGCTGGAGACCTCTGAGAAAACCTCATTCAATTACAACCACACCACCAAAACTGCTTCACAATAGTCCAGGGAAGACAACAAAGAGCTGCAGGCACCAACTCTGGTCTCCAAACACTATAGTTCATAATTGAATTGAGCATCCACGAGATGTGCCAGAACATGACTGATCCGGGGAGGGAACCTACGCATTATTAGGGAGCTGATCTAAATGACACAATCTGCAGTATTACTGGCAGTACTTGTATGAGAATAATAGTACATGCCAAAGCTCTGGACTTGTGGCTCCCTTGAGTGTACAGTAAAGGTCAGCACAGTGGTTACAGAGTAACCAACCTTGGGTGAGAATTCAAAAAACTGGCCTACATTAACAGAAGAAGATCTTTGTGGTTAGTTGGCATTAGCAACCTTACCATCACTAGTAACAATATTAGCATTTTGGTGGCCGTATTAATTTATAAACAGTGTATTTGAATGTATTAGGATTTTAAAGAATGATGTCACTGCAGATGTAGAAACAAAGATTTAACTTCATTAACTTTTATTTTTACAGATAACGAAACAAAAATAATTAGACACACACACACACACACACACACACACACACTGTACATACAAATATTCTGTGACTCTTTATCTTTCAAATTAAAACTGTTGGTGCATATCACTACACACAAAGAACGTGCTGATGGTGTTCCTGAAACATCAATTCATTTAAAAAGGAAAAATTATCTCCTATTGGCAACATGTTATTTTTCTTGTGCTATGCATTTATGTTTATGAACTAAACCTCTGTGCGCAACTGTGCAGACTTGTTAAAACAAAACTTATAAAAACATTCAGCTTCCTGAGTTCAGAATTAGCCAATTACATGCAGAAAGTTTACAGACTGAAAGACTTGAAACAAAAATGATGACATGCCCAGTGAAATGTTTTATGTATAGTTTACTCTGCCAACAGTTCTGGGGAGCTTTGTGTAAAATCACTTGCAATGCGGAATGGAGTGAACTGTGTGGTTTGTGGATTTGGGGTGTTTATTATCTCTTCTTCATAAAGTTCTCTGTGGTTAAAAGACAGACTTTGTAATTTTTTTTGTTTTGGTAGCAGCTCTGAGCTAAATAGAGCATCACCGCTGCCACACACTTGAGCTCTGTCTTCACAAAGCAATCAGCGAACATGAAACGAGCTGGTTAACGTTTACTTCACTTTTCAAACTTCATATATGACAGAATCTTTGTTACGTCTCTGAGCTTAATATGAAAAGTCATTCATTGTTAGCCTTAACCTGGCTAACGATAGCTGAGACCCCGTCTGCCTTTTCCTAATTAATTTAATTTGTAAGCTAAGTTAATTGACTTAAATCAGCTGTATTGACCCTGTATTGGATAAATGAATGGAAATGGATGGATGGAAGCCATATATAAATTAGTCAATGAGATGTGTAGAAGACTGTGAGCAGAGAATGTGGTACTGCGCTAAGATCAGCTGATCTGCTGGACTGCAGCTAAGCTTAACTGTGTGGTGTACCTGAACTACTGATATGCTCAGTTTAACAGGAAAAATAAAACCTTGGTGTATGATGGTAACTTCTCTGGACACCTGGTGTAAAACTAGCAGTCAAAAGTACTTACTGTACCATTCATATGGATGTGTAAGTGTATCCAGACTGATATTGTACACTTACATATATCCTAGGTTGGATTTTGTGGAGCAGAAGCAACTGTCGCCAACAGCCAATGCCAACGCTACGGCAACAGCTCGACTTTTTCCTCGAAAAAAACTGAGCTAAAAATGTAAATGGTTAAATTGATTAGTCAGAGAAAGGAAACTGAGGCCCCGGTGTATACATGTATTTGTAGAAAATATTTCTGATAAAACGTGTTGGATCCTTTTTCATGACTAACAAAAAAAGTGTAAATAACAATCACGAACGCCAAACTCTGCCATGTTCCTTCAAATCATTCATTGTGTTTGCACTGCATATCACTCAAACTGAATGAAACTGCTGTCATTCAAATGCAATGAAACTGGGCCAGAGTGACTGACATGCAGCACAGTGGAATAGTAAACCTTGTTGTGAATAGGCAGTCAGAATCCTTTGCCATGAAAACTTTATGCAACTAGGAGGAAGATGAAAGGAATAACAACACGGTTTTGCCATATCCTTTGTCATTACAAACAACTGCTTGACAGTTTGTCTCCCTAATTTGCCTGGTGTGTTTGCAAGACTGCAGAGAGGTTTAACCCCTCATCTCAGGAAGGCCACAATGCAGACCTTGTTATCTTTCATCATTAAAGTGTGAGAAGGGTTCGAGCATGCCGATATGCAAGTCTAAAGTTTGTGATGAGAAACCTTTGCATGTCTTACAACCTTTTACTTAAAGGATGGCAAAGAAAAGGAGAGCGACCGTTTGTCTTTGAAGCAACTGTGTTTTCCCTCCACAGCTGAGACAGACGGTTTAGATGTTGGCATTATTGTTCATGCGAAAATGAAAACATTTGGAACTCATTTGCTAAAATGGTCTTGTTATTAAAAAGCACATGAGAGCTGCTGGTCCAACTTTTCTCCAGAGTGTAAAGGAAATTGTGCTCAATTTTTCGTGACCTTCTTTGTGGTGCTGAAATTGATTCTCAGTTCTTCAACTTTTTTAAACTCTTATTTCTACCTTTTTCTGTTTAAAAAAGAAAAAAAACTCCATAGATCGACTGGTAAATCGACAGTTTCACTTTTATGCTTTTTCTTTAACACAATGGACCGATGCTGTGTTCGCATCACTGCAGCCGCAGCCCCATTCCCTCTGTTAATCTCCTGCTCCCTCTTGATACTTAAACTCCTCCACTAGGGGCATCAACTCGACCCAGAGTAGGTACTCCACCCTTTTCAGCTGAGGACTACAGTCTCAGACTTGGACGGTCTTTATATCTACTGCTTCACACTCCAGTGTGAGTTGGACACCATCACCTGATGAACCCAACAGGACCACATCATCTGCAAAATGTGAACCAAGTTCACCACCACCACCACCCCAGTCTGCCAATCCAGAGGCACCACTCCAGATTCCCATGTGATATTGGAGAGGCGTGTGAACTAAGACAGCCCACCAACATCCAGAGCCTTCAGGAACTCGGGGTGCATCCACCACAGGGGCCCTGCTATTCACCCCTAGTGATGGGCGAGTCGTCCCCAGACTCTGCTTCTTCAGAAGGCGTGTCAGTGGGTTTAAGGGAGTCCTTGAAGTACTCTTTCCACTGCTGACTAGCCTCAGCTGAATGAGCATCAATCTACCTGCACAAGCACCTGTGTCCTCTTCGTTCTCCTTAGTTGCCTGATGGTTTGCCAGAATCACTCTTTTGAAACTCTTTTTTCATGGCCTCATCAAACTCCTTCCACTCCCTAGTTTTTGTTTGACCATGACCATAAAAACATTAGAAAAATGTTTACTGAGATTATAATTAGGTGAAAATTAGGGTCAAGCTTTTAGGGAACCTTTCTACGCAGACTACATCCATCTTTTATATACAGTGTTTTTAAAACATTCAGTTATATTGATAGTGACTCAGCATTTGCAGGTTTTAATGTCTCTTCTCTGAGCCTTATGGAAGTTCAGCACTAAAATCCTGAAGTCTGTTCTTATAACATGCCTCTAAAATATTTATTTCAAGCAAAAAAAAATGCCTTCACTCACATAATCACAACCATAGAATAGAATAGAATGCCTTTATTGTCATTATACAGATGTATAACGAGATTGGAGAAGGGAGAGCCGTAAGCAGCTGCGTCCGCCCGCACCGCCATCTTCCGGGTCAAAAAAAAGTCACATGATTCACATCTATAGTTCTAAGTCCTGGCACAAGCTGCAGCTTGGGTTTCCCAGGGCTCAACATGACTTTATGATTCAGTTATTTAATGGGCACCAAAAAACACACGGTTCACTTCAGAGACTGCCCTCTAGACCAGGCTGTTTTACATTCAGCTCCAGTGCTACGGAAACACTCAAGCATAGTTTAGCAGTAAGAACGTGAAACCCATAAAACATGCTCAGTCCCAGAGAAGATTTATGATCGGATTCCCTCGATGCTGCTGCCAGCAGTAGATTACATGTCGAAAGTGGCACAGCGAGCAGATATTTCAGCCAATAAGTATTGGCGGAGGGAGAGGAGGACTCATCTCGAGAGTGATATTGCTCGGCCTCACTGTGAAAAGGGCTCGGGCTGACCCCTGATCCTATTGTTCTTAAGAGTGATGGCTAACCATAAACCTGCCTGGCATCATTGAGGTGAAATGTAGCAACAGGAGACACAAAACAGATTACAGGCCCGAGGTATAAAATACTCAGAATGAAATCTTCTCACAGAGTGGGCACGTAACTGCACAGGTAGTTTCCAACTTGTACAGTTGCACGGAGGTTATGAGCCAATTGAAAAGAAAAAAAAAAATCACAGTCGCACAAATCACTGCAGACAGCATTTGATTTAATGGGAAACCATTTCTCCCCGAGGCTATGAATAAATATTAAGACTGGACTAACGGAAGCTATTTAGTCATGATTGAAATAAATGAATTTCCTCAAAGAGAGATGACCAGAAACTATAGTTTGAAGGCACTGAACCGTGTCAAAATTGTCACTGGATACAAAGAAATCATTTTCAAAAATGACCTCAGTATCAGCTAAATGATGTTTCCTCAAGGGAACACAATTGCCATACAAATTAAAGGTCTGAATCATTCTAACACAATCACTTTATCTACATTTGGAGCATAAACATATCATTTGAACTATAACATTACATACTGTGTCAGAAAAGACTCAAAAAAGGTCATTTTCCAACTTCTTTGTACCAATTTTACAATTTTTTTTAAGTTTAAGCAAAGTCAAAAATTAATTATTTTCAGACACACAAATCTTGTTTCTTCTAACATCCATGAGGTTCTTAAAAATGATAACAAAAACAGCCACAGTGCTCACAGCGCTTCAGTTGGCTGAGCTTTGGGAGCAGTGACAAGGCTGCTGTTGTTTATTGTCTTCACCTGTGCAAATCTTCTGGCTTGTCACTTATCATCAAAGGTAGAGGGGCTCCTTGCACAAGTGATCTTTGAGAAGCTGTGCTGACTCATGCGTTGGATGTGTAGTGACAAGGCTGCAGTTAAAGTATTTCTCCTGCACGGGTGGCTCTCATGGATATCTAAAACCTGTCAGTTCACATCGAGGAAGGAGGGACCCATGACCAAATGATCTACATGAACGACTGCTGAACCTTGTTTCTGTTGTCACAACACTGGAAATGTCGAGTCTTTCCAGGTACCCACTTCCCACCAGGAAACATAATCTCTACAACATGTCCCGGGTCTTCCCCGGCAGTCTCCTCCCAGTTGGATATGCCTGAAATGCCGTGCCTAGAAGGCAACCTAATCACATGACAAAACCACCTCCACTGGCTCCTAGATTGACCAGTATTGACATTTTTCCTTCATGCACAGCTCCTGCTTCATCCTAACGGCGCAATCCTTCAGTCACCCCCACCCCCCCCCAATGCTGGAACGGGACCCCATGTTTGAATTGTTTTCCACATAAATCCAAAACTTGAAATGCAAGAATTTATTTTAAGTCCTTTTTTTTGTCTATATTCACCCATGTTCTAAAAAATATCCATATAATGAATACATCATTTGTCACTGGGTGTTAAGACTTTTAACATCAACAGTCTGCACAGAAATATAAAAATATCCTCCCATGCACATCAGGCAGCTCTCAAACAGCAGGGAAAAGGTGAGCTATTCTAAATGCAGTGCAGGTGCTCTATGCTTTTTAACCTACAACAGTTCAAACATCTTTGTAGGGGTAAAAGATCAAAATCAAAGAGCTCATCTCATACCCACGAGGTAAAGTTAACACAGATGAAACATTTCACAAGCTAAAACCATGAATTTATGAACACAGACACCCATTAGAGACTTACCCCTGTATGCTATCTAACACTCCCATTTAATTAAAGTCTTAATTAAAACACACTAAGAGGGTGTGAAGCTTTGAAAGAAGGGAGATTTAAGGATTTATTACAATAATACCTTGATTCATTTTGGTGTAAACCCGCATCTTGATGAAAGCCGTTGATTTGTTTGAAGAGATTTGCTCGCCCCAAGTGTTGGTTTGTACTAACATGGCAGAAATACCATCATATTAACATTTTATCAACTTAGCTTATCATAATCTGGATTCGGCACCTGATCCTAGTATTTTAGAGTTAAAAACAAAGCTTATCAATAAAGTTTTCAACAGTGTATTTTATGTTAATATCTTATGTGATAATCCTAAAACGTCTGGTCCTTGGTTTAAATGGAAATGTAAGCAGTTTAAAAGTTGAAGTTATGACTTTGCCATACTCCTTAAGAATCATTAAATATGACTTTATAGTCCACATTAATCTGCTGATTGCTTTTCTGCGCTTTTAATGGCTGAAACCTTTTTCAAAAAAAATCATTTGAAATATTATCTTTTAAAAATCTTTAATTAATTGCAATTTGTATGTACTTCCAAAACATCCCATTAAAAACATTTGATAATGCCACTTGAAATGACCTGAAAAATATGGCAATAATTTATCACATGAATCCATATATTTATGAACCCATCACACTAATGTGTTTCAGCATAAGCCCCCATTCAGACTGCTAATGAATCCCGTTTGTTGTTTTTGGCAGAGCACCAGACTGCAAGGTCATCCGGGGGCACATACCCACCATAAATTCTTCATCTCATTAATGTGGACGATTCCACTTCCTGTTCAGCATTACAGAGCAGAACTGGGTGGAACTTTACGCCGCTGCTTGTAACAAAAGGAGTGATTCAAAAAACTATTTGTCTAGTTCAATCATGGCACAACAGACCTCAGGTTTTATTTTATCAGTGATGACGGGAAACAGTCTGAAGACAACAATCTCTTCCTGTAATTCCACTGTTTGGCATCCAGTCAGTTCGGCTTGTTATTGCGTGAAATGGTGCATATAAAAAGCTTGATTTCATGGTACCAATTCCCGGGCAAGATTTGATTATACTAACAATTACAGAGCTTTCCAAAACTCCTTTTTCATTGTTATATATAAGAAAATATATCGAGTGTCAGATGTTAAATTATTATTGAGAGAAGTTTCATGAGGCTTTGAGAAAAATCTCTTATGAATGAAGTGTGTCTACACTAACACAAGCTACAGTTTTCCCCAAGGCCAACCCACAACCTTCACACATAACTTTTATTTAAAGTCACACAAACCTACCAGATGAATGTGAGCATCTCTCCTACCTTCGACGTGTTCTTCTGGCATCATTACTGAAAGCCTGACAGTTGAGTTCTTCACGACTGGGTGATCTGCCTGGATTCACCGCTGACCCACAAGCCTCACTTCTCACATCTCTCCTTCTCTTTCCAGCTTTCTCACATCACTTTAATGCATTTCTCTCTGTTAGATACCTGCACAGCTGCAGTGTATGTTCCATCAGCGTGGCAATCAGTCACACAGCCTGCGCTGCTCGCTCTGCTGTTACGCTGTGGACATGTGAGCCATCGTCTCACATTAACTTGCAGAAACCCTGCAGAAATGAAAGCTCTGAATGCTCAGTCAGCACTCGATATCAACATTGTTTTCTGATAAACTCCAGCAGTTGTCTCAGAAATTAAAAAATCTTTTTCCTGATTAGCCAATAAGATCATAGATAATAGCATTATTTTTTTTTTAAATGGGCTATTAAATGTGGATATTGATGAAAAGGAGAGTCAAACTGAGAAGAAAATGAACCAAATGTGTCGGTGTTTATTTTGTTTAAAGCTTCTCTAATGATTTTAATTATCTAGTCAATCAATGAAGGAAGGTGAAATTTCACAAGCCAAGCTACACAATGCCGTCCTGATAACCAGCTATCAGGATCTTACATAAGACAACGCTGTTTTCAGAGTCTGGTTGCTGCATTATTGATCAGAAAAGTTCACTTTCTAAATATAAGCCTAACAGACATGTAGCTAAGTAGCTGATTTCTTCACTGGTAGAAATCAAAGTAGCCTCAGTTTTCATTCAGATTTCAATTTACAGTCTTTTTCTGAGAGCTGTGGAATCAATTTGTGTCTCTACTTAGAAAATTAGGCTTTACACTTTAATTTTTGATAAAGCTGGATCAGGCGACCCTGGATCATCCCTCAGTTATGCCACCAGGCTGCTGGGAAACATGATTCACTGAGCACTTCTTCTCCCCTTCTGTCTTTGCACTCCTCATGAATTGATATGCACGCCGCTAACTTACGTGTAACTTATGCTCCCATATTATATGATTTGTCCTCGTCTCTCTATGCTCTCCTTTTATCTCGTCTCTTTACCCTCAACCCCAACTGGTCAAGGCAGATAACTGCGCTTCCCCCAGCTCTTTAAAAGGGAGTTCTTCCTTTCCACCCTTGCCAAGTGCTTTCTCAAAGGGGTTCATCTGATTGGTGGGGGGTTCTCGCTCCAATACCGAAGGGCTTCGACGTGGCTGATGTTGTGAATTGGTGCTAAATAAGTAAAATGGGATTGCAAAATGAGATAAAAATGGATAGCATGGGCAGCTCTTCTGCATGTGTGTGTGTGTGTGTTAATGTTTGGCATCAATGTGGGTGAATGAGACTTGCAGTAAAAAGTGCTTTGAGTTCTCAGTCAAGAAGTGGTACAGTAGTAGTGGTGCTATATAAATACCAACCCATTTACTATATAACTGACAAAATTGTCAAAAGGCACTGAAGAGACACCGTGACCTTAGACACTATTTTTTAATAAGCTAAGATAATTGAAGCCACAAATGTTACTTTCTCACCTACACTTCAAGTGTTCTTTGATATTTCCACATACATTTGTGGCAGACTGCACTTGTTTTTGAATAGGACGTGTAAGCACGATAGTTACTATAATTTAACAGCCACTTGAAATTTATACATTTCAAAAGGTGGTTGGATTCAATAATGTGCACATTATATTCAGAGATGGAGCAGCTTTATTATTACTGTGACCACTTATTTTATATTTATGTGCAGCAGCTGAACACACCAGCGGTTCCCGGTTTATTTTGTGACATCCTATTAATGGATGTGCACAATAATGGTTAAAAAAATGGCTAAACTGATCAAACTGAACTGACCCGTAAAAATGAGCCTGATGAGGCCACAAGCCAAATGAAGCGAGCCAGCACTGCGCCTTCCTGCTGCCAAGTGGCTGCTCACAGGAGGAATCGTTAGGTTTCTGTGTATAGCGGTGTAGGGCCTTTACCTCACATCATAAAGTGCTGTGAGGACACTTACATGCAGTAACTTCTTTCCAGCTGAAAATTGAGGAATACACCTGTGAGTAAAAGCAAATTGTTAACATTGAGACAGGTTGAATAAAAAGCACAGAAGCTGTCAACATGAATGTTGTGAAAATGCACTCTGAGCTTGATTACACACCTGTGAAGTGCCAAGTCTAACTCCAGGAACTGATACTGTGTACTGACAGGTACACATGCTAATTTAAGGTAATATACTGTCATTGCAGTAGCAAGTTTGTAAAAATTCTGTGAAAAACAAACCTGTTTTCTTTTATGTTATATTTATGATGTATTTGCTGTAACAGTTAGATGATAGTATCCAGGAAGTTTTCCCCTCTAAGGTATTCATGGCCTAAAAAAAACCCATTGAGAAACCCTGCTACACACACAAACACAATTTATCAACATACTGAATAATGAGTAGTCTGTGCCTTTAAATTAGAAAGATACATATAAGGGATAATATATGTTTCACATATTCTGAAACATATGTTGCACCTCAGAGTGGTTACAGTCTCCTTGGATGCACCAGGTGAGCAGAAACCCAACGCTTCTGCTCTGAGTATTCAGGGACAGCACGTGTTGCTCACCTCTTTGGGTCACACTGCTTCATAGCTCATTTAGAGAAAATGAATTATGAGTAGTATGCTGGTCGAAGCAGACCTATTTTCAACAGTGCCAGAGAGCTGCCTCATGGACACATGGAAAAAAACATGTTTCTAACTTAAATATGACACCAAGGATCCACGTTATGACCCCATCAGCAAAGTACATTCATATATTGTTCAGGTGCAACAGACAAACAGGCATATCGGCTACATGGTGGAGACTAATAAAACACTACAATTTCACCAAAGAACAAAGTTCCTGGATGGTCTGCACCACACACACAAGCATAATATTAGTGATTACGTCCAGTTTAAGGACACAAAGTACAGTAATAGATGCTGGAACACCTGATGCCCAAACTCAATGATGCATGTGGATGAATGGGAAAAAAAAATCATCC
>VOQJ01046947.1:0-25450 GCA_015052665.1 Apistogramma diplotaenia | reverse complement strand
GCCAGTGATGCAAGAGGCATTACATGCACGATACATAAGGTTCCGTTCTCGGTCATTTATCCCCTGGTAGTACTTCCTGCATTTCCCATGAACACTATGTCTTAACGCTACATCATAACATTATACGCCCAAACCTGTTTGCACTTTCTGTGTATATTTTATGGTATGTTTAGTGTTTTTCATGCTACAGTAATAATGATAATAAAATTCTCAAATTCATTCAGTGGCACTCATTTCTCTTATTTTTACCGCATAAAATTTGGCTAGTGGAAATTCTGATTGCCAGGTAACTTTAGAGAGTTACCAGCCACATTGGCTGGTGATCAAAAAAGTTAATTTAGAACCCTGAATGTAAGATTTAAAAGTTCAACCAGATGATAACAAAAGATGAATATTGTAACAATTAATAACGGTAGTCTTTCAGTAAAAGAAAAAAAAGTATATCAGAAAATAAATTTCTGAATGATTCTTAAAGATGACTCTTTAGTTCTATCCTGTAAACTTTACTTTCCTGCTTCTTCTTCTCTATTTGTGCATTATTTCATGGCCATCTATCAAACTGGGCTCTATAGAGTGTGGCTCAGGCAGCCATAGTACACACTGAGATGCTGATAAATTGGGAGGAACAACATGCCAGGGCGGTGGTGGATCCATGGAGAGAGCTGAGAGCCTCGGACCCAGAGAGAGAGCGTAAGATGGATGTGTGCATGACGGATGGAAGAAAGGAAAGCTGGCCACTGTTTCCACAACCACAGGATGTGCGAGAAAGAGGAAAACTGCATTAAATGGCCAAAGAGCCCTAATACATAACCACTGGGACACAAGATTATCACATTCAGCCACTAAAGGTTCAGTTACTAAAGTTAAAGTACAGCTAATCCGCACATTAGCACATTTCCTACTACTTGTATCAATATTTACATAGTAACAAAGTAGCTTATTGGATCTCATTTCCCACAGGAAAAGCACATTGAACACCTACTCAGAAGCCTGCAAGTCTAATTATGTTACACAGGCATACATATGTACACACTATCAAATCAACTGTGGAAAACAGGGCTGTGTGGAAGTGACAGCACGCGTGCAGTCGAAGGGATATGTGGCTGATCAAGACACAAAAACAAACACGTCCATTTTTAGCGTGTCTTTGGGGACATCCCCAATCTGCGCATTTGGATTTAATGTTAGCTAGGTCACACAACACCACATACACATTATAATAATAAAAAAAACAAAACTGTGCAGATATGAAGACAGCAATTTTCTCTTCAAGCACTGCTGTCTCCTGTGGAAATATATCTGACAAAGGAGGAGTGTGGGGACGCGGTACTTATGCGTCTGAGTAACTGAGCCACCCGAGACGTCCTCGGAGACTGCAGTGTAAAGTGCAGAGAGAGATGCAGTCACACAAAGCAGCAGTTATGCAGTAGCTGAGTCTGAAACACGCTCTAATTGTTTATTCTTCTAAAAGCCACAGTGTGAAGGCAGAGACAAGGTCAGCAGACAAAGTTGCTCCACAGTCATTAAGCAAAGACAGTCTCTGCTCCAGCTGAACACTGTGAAAGCAGCACATACCATTCTCTCATTAACATGCGTTTAACTTTGGTTTGTTCCCCCAAACGG
Source organism: Apistogramma diplotaenia (assembly GCA_015052665.1). Classification (NCBI taxonomy): domain Eukaryota; kingdom Metazoa; phylum Chordata; class Actinopteri; order Cichliformes; family Cichlidae; genus Apistogramma; species Apistogramma diplotaenia. Next base: position 23,827 of record VOQJ01046947.1, on the reverse strand, counting down.
ACTGTGTGCCTTAAGGTCTTATGTGGCTTAAAGGCTTGGGGGACCCAAAGTCGGTACAAGCCGAGAGTACTGGATCACTTAGCTGTGACCGTAATTTATGCAACACTGGTGTAAAAGCTGGATGGTGCAGGGGTAGCTAACAGCATCAGCAGGTGTAAAGGCATTGCTCGATTCTTACATGCCAGCATGCCCTGACCTTTGAGGTACCTCGGATTGCTGAATACTATTGAAACTTCCCATGTGGTAGCCAGCTGCAAATATAAGTCTCTCTAAGCAACAGACAAAAGGGTTTCTTATCAATCTTGTGTTTTTGACTTTCCACTCAAAATTGCAATTTTGTATCAATAGATTAAAAAACATCGAGTGCCTGATCCAACCTTAGTCCATCTCCTTTCCTAATGAAAACAGCTCCCCGGCCACCCGTGAAACCTGAACACTGTGCAAAACATCAAGCAAAGCAGTTGTCTGCGCATATGCGTGTAAACGGTATGCTGATTGTTGCAAAAACATTTAACCCAGGCAGCCTTATTAGGTGACACTTGTAAAATTGTGCAAAGCTTTGAAAATGCACAGCTCATTCTTCAAATTAGAAGGTGCAGATGGAACACACACACAGCAGTCCTGCTGTCTTCACTTCTCTGCTGGGATTTATTCAACCATACAGCCCACAGGCAGTAATGGATAACTAGCAAGAATATGTTCTAAATCTAAGCTATTACACACTCACCCCTAATGGCTTTTTCTTGTCTAATCACATTAAAAATCCCATTTTATCGGCATGAAAAAAATAAATAACGCTGAGTGATTTTTAAAAATGCACAATCAGACGAATGTAGGAAAAAAGTGTTTTTTGGAGAGGGTTTACAGTAAGTTTTGCACCTACAATAAAGCACCTTCACTAAGCTTCAAAGCAGGCTTCAGTTTTGCTGTAAAAAAATGCATTGATTTATAGGTTTGAATCCCCATTAACTGCCATAGTTTGCACCACATGTGTCACTGAAAATTAGAGAACAGAGGCAGTTAGCATCTGTTTGCATCCAACAAACGCTTTGCTGCAGCAAGGACACCGTTTGGCTGACAGAGTTCAAAGACATGGTACAGGCAGAGGCAGAAGTGCGCAAGTATCGTATCAAAACTACCACTCAAACATTTAGAAAGAAACGTGATGCACAAGAATTATCTGACATCTAAAAAAAATGTGGCAGTATAAGATCATAAAGCTCATAAATGTGTTGTATGTTAACAAATTAGCTGCCCTAATATGATTTAATGCAGTGCAAGGATTGTTGCAACCAAACCGCAGACAATTAATAGATTTTTGGGGATGTGACAATGTAGGATTATTCCAGATAAAAAAGTAATGCTGAAGTTCTTTGAGCTGCTGGAAAGGATTTATTCTTGGTCTTGTAGGTTTAAGAGGGCTGCTGCTGTTTCAGAACTTTTCGTCATCCTCTAACTCAGCACTCTGCCAAAAAAAAAAGATGCATTGCAGCGCCAGGCTCAAGAGTTTCAATGACATATGCGGCATATCATCATTCTTATTATCCTTCTTTCCCTCCCAATGGCTGATAGAACAAAATAGAAAATCACTAACCACAGGCAACCTGATCCAAATTAGACTATCTGGATAATTTGATCGTCAATGACAATAAAATTATGGCTTAGTTGCTCATTTGGCTGCGACAGAGCCTCTCTGGTGGATTAGGAATGCACAGACTGTTGTGTAGCAAGCGACTGCAAGCATCAATCATTATTTGGCCTCATTGGAAAGCACTGGCCCATCCATATGCCTGCATGTCCGTGGTCACCGTCTCCCAGCAGAGGGGATTTGGCTTTCTGTGGCCCCACAGATGTTCTGTGCTTGTGTTTGCTGCTCCTGCCGATTGCATTACACTGAAGTGTACCCTTCCATGTGAGCGTGTGAGACTTATTGAGACACAGATAGGCGGATACAGTGACGTGGTGGTGAGGCTATGTGTGTGTGTGTGTGTGTCTCTCTCGCTCACACACACACACACACACACACACACACACACACACACACACACACACACATTATCAGCACTAAAGCCCATCTGGTGAGCTGTCTGCCAACAGCAGACTTGTAAAGCCTCTTTTAACACCGTGTTTGTGCTGTGAAACAAAGTCCAACTACAAGGCAGCTGTGTTAACTAGCTTCACTCATTCCATAACTCTTGTGAACAAAGGTTTAACAAGGGATCACCTTTAATGCGCCGCAAAAAAAAGTGACCAGCTGACTTTCCGGGAAGATGTGATTAAAAGCACAAGCTACCGAACGGATTGTGCTCGGAAGATTACAAGTGGGAAGCCGCTAACGAGGTTTGATGTGCGAAAACACGGATGCGCTTGCCACCAGAACACATTGCATACAGCAGATGTGCAGTTTCTAGTAGAAGACCATACTGCACAGTCATGCCCTTCAGTCAGTGGCACTTATGACAAAAGAGGTGATTAATAACAAAGGGTTATGCAGTTACATTTTAAGAGAAGAGCCTCCGTAGACCCTCATAGTGCATAGCAGGGGTGACCTATGCCAACTACTTTTGTTTGTATGCTTGAACAACACATTGCAAAAACAGCTCTGATAAAACTACATTACAACACGAGGCACAATGAGGCCTCAGCAAGGTCACTCAGCTGTCCACATGCGTCTGTCTTTGTGAGGACAGTCCATCTTTCCATCAGTGAGGCTCAGTAGCAATCAGTTCCTTCCTGCTGCTGGGATCAAGCCTCACAGGTAGCTTCCACACTTTGGTACGCTGGCCAGCTAAGCTTCCTCAAACAAAGACATAATGTTGGATGGGTATTTGCATCCAAGTCTGTGTGTGTGTTCATTTTGAGTTGCAAAGAAGGATGAGAAGGTGGGAAAGAAGGGAAAAGGGTCCAGGAGAAGATAAAAGGAAAAGAGTCTGGAAAGAAAAGCGAGAGAGCACAAAGGAGAAGAAAAAAAAGGGGGGATGGAGCTTTGTCCTCCAGGCACCAAAGGGAAAAAAATGCAAAGCATGGAAAAAGGCAGGAAGAGAGGAAAACTTGAACTGAAGACCACCTTCCCCTGAACAGACATGCACTCATGCACGTCAACACTCATGCTACTTTTTGTTTTCTGTGTTTTCTTACTTTTTGTTATCTGTGTTCTTGCATAACCTGACATTTCTTCATCTTAACTAAACAGTTTAGGTGACATATGGATTCAGGGCATAGGCTTTGATTAAGATATTCCTCAAGGGGAAGCTGTGCGTATACACTAGGCAGATGAGTTGTAGAGCAGCTCTCTCATCAGTTACAAAAGTCTCCGTTTAACATTTAAAGTAATACAGTTCAAATCTCCTTTCCATATTTGACTGCAAACAAACCACCAAACAAAAAATAAATAAAGAAAAAAAGTATTCACTGTTATTGTGCTGAGATTCCCAAAGTTTCTAGATGGCCTAGTTTAAAATTCGTTCACCATATTGCAGCTATGTACGGTTTAAAATTGCTGTGCCGCTGGGATAAAACGCACCTGTCCGAGAGCATCTTTCATGACTCAGCTTTTCTCATGTGCAGTTCAGGCAGACACCTGCCCATCTTGCAGCTGCATCTTATTCCCCTCAAAATAGCAATCAGGCGTATTATTCCCCATTTCATCAACACGGTCTCTGGCAGCGGAAAGGTCGACAGGTCACACTGCCTGCGCGACTGCTCATCACATTAGTATCTCCAGTTAAGACCCATTCCCATGTGCATGCCTCACAGGTCTAGGAAGATAAAGACAGAGCGTGAGTGAAAGAAATGAGGGCGTGAGTGATAATGCCTCTTGCTAATGCTGACAGCGGTGCTGCGAGGCGGTTGAATTTTGATGTCAAGGTGTGTAAATCTTTTATTTTCTCTCTTTCCATTAGCAATATGGCATCTGACAAAGCGGAAATTTACAGCAGCGAGTTGCAGGCATACACACACATGCTCACAAAAACACATTTAGTGTTTAGTGCTACTTCATAACCCTTTGAGAACTATTGCAAAGACTCAGATGCTTCTGTTAAATGTGAAGCTGGAGCCATGAGAAGTTTCATTTATATAGGAGCAATGGGTTTGGGGCGCACACACACACACATGCATGCATTCTATTTTTAAGTAACCTAGGAACCACAAGTAAACCAGCAGTCTGAGAGCGAAGTGCTCTCTTGGGATGATATGGTACAATGAGGTCTTATTATTCAAGACCTTGTTGTGAGGAGGACAGCTGTTAGGACAGCCTGATAATAATGAATCACAATAGTTCAGCCTAGAAGTAATAAATGCATGAATTAGCTTTTAGCATCATTCTGAGACAGGATGTTTCTAATTTTACAAATATTGAAAAAATGCAAATAAGCAGGCCTACATATTTGTTTAATATGTGCATTGAAGTGCATATCTTCGTCAAAAATGACTCCAAGATTTCTCACAGTGTTACTGGAGGCCAAGGTAATGCCATCCAGAGTAAGAATCCGGTTAGACACCATGTTTCTAAGATTTGTGGGGCCGAGTACGAGAACTTCAGTTTATCTGAATTTAGAAGCAGAAAATTAGAGGTCATCCAGGCCTTTATGTCTTTAAGACATTCCTGCATTTTAACTAACTGATGTGTTTCGATCTGGCTTCACAGATATATAAAGCTGTGTGTCATCTGCATAACAATGAAAATTGATACAATGTTTTCTAATAATACTGATTAAGGGAAGCATGTATAATGTAAATAAAATTGGTCCTAGCACAGAACCTTGTGGGACTCCATAATTAACCTTAGTGTGTGAAGAAGACTCCCCATTTACATGAACAAATTGGAGTCTGTTAGATAAATATGATTCAAACCCCTGCAGGGCACTGCCTATAGCATGCTCTAATCTCTGTAATAGAATGTTATGGTCAACAGTATCAAAGGCTGCACTGAGGTCCAACAGGACAAGCACAGAGATGAGTCCACTGTGAGAGGCCATGAGAAGATCATTTGTAACCTTCAGTAATGTTGTTTCTGTACTGTGATGAATTCTGAAACCTGACTGAAACTCTTCAAATAAATTATTCCTCTGCAGATGATCAGTTAGCTGTTTTACAACGATTCTTTCAAAAATCTTTGAGCGAAAATGAAGGTTGGATATTGGCCTATAATTAGCTAAGACAGCTGGGTCTAGTGATGGCTTTTTAAGTAGTGGTTTAATTACTGCCACCTTGAAGGCCTGTGGTACATAGCCAAACATGAAGATAAGTCTTTGAGATGGTTTTGAATAGTAACCAATAAAAAGGTCCATAACAATAACAAATAAAGATATTACTATCACTTAGCTGTTGTTTCAAAATAATGGATGATCATTGCTTTTGCTGTTGTTTCAGAACCATGAGCCACATTGCTTATTGTGCATGATAAAAAAGTGGGCAACTGCAGGTGTGAAAAAGTCTTGGACCAACTAAATAATAGTGAGGTGTCTACTATGATAAAAATATTAATTTGTTTATAACCTGAGTGTCTTGGACACTCCGAAAAAGCTCCCATTAAATTAAATGTATCCTTTGAACCGCAGGAGAATAGCAGAACACACATGCTGACACACATACACACACAATGCACACCGTTCACAGATAGCTTTCATTTTCTTTCAATGGGGAATGTGTGCAGGAGACGGATGCTATCAGAATTTTGCAGCCCCACCTTCAGACTGGCTAATCACTCAGCCAAGAAAAAAGACACAGACGGTGTATCGGAGCTAAAGACAAAATGGAGAAATAACAATCAAAATGGACGTTGAGGTGCCATTTATAATGATAGTGTAACAGCAAATATGTTACAAGAAATGCCCCCATTTCTTTTGTGCCACATAATAAACTGAGGTAATTGAAGTCTACTTTGTGTGGTAAGTTCAAACTGACACAGGCTTGAGTCAGCATCTCGTTGCAAGGGATGCCAGCGGTGAGCACTGGTGGGCGAGACGTGAGGAGAGTAATCCCTTTAGCTGTAGCGATGCATGTCATTGGATTCAGTTAAGGTAGCATTATGCTACATGTAGCATTCAGCAATAATAAAGACCTGCCATAAAAACACTTTCCAGGTAGGTCTGATTCAGAGGCTTACACTTGAATTTCTTAATGACTGTGGTTCACATTTCATTTAGCCACAGCTTTTCTCTGGGCATTTGATCAAGTGTGCATTACATAGTCTGCCTTTGCTGCTGTGGATTGTGGCTAATTTGGCTTCAAGCAGCTAAAAGGAGCCTCATACAAAGCATTGAATGATTCCTGAAACTGCAATACAAAGTATTTTAAATAATAAATAAATAAAAATAAGGTTTCTTTTTATAAATATAAATGCAAATTACATGAACACAGTGAGTGTTAGCTAGCTACACTACACACTTGCATCACAGTTATGAAACCTGTTGAAAAGGAATACATCTTTGCATTTGATGTAAAGAGCTTTGACATTAATGTAGTGATCATCAGGAATATTAAGTTTGACCATGTTCCATTGTGTGTTTATCTATCGAGGTATGCTTTTAGTCCACTGTTTGGGATCATTGCCATGCTGAAAAATGACACGATGTGGCATTAATTTTCCCCAGTGGCGGCATTAACCACTTTTTATTCAATAATGCTAAGTCTTTTAGGGCACTTTCCAATGGTGTTGCATGGTGGATCAGATTCTGACTGTACTGTACTTTTCTGCATTCATAATTTTTCTGCATTCAATTTAGACAGGATCCCCAAAACCACTGGCAGAAAAGCACTGCAAACCACAAGAGAGTCTTCGCCATGTTTTACAGATGACTGTAGACACTCATTGTTGTGCCTTTCTTGACCTGCTCTGTACATACTGACAGCAATTTGAACAAAAAAAATCTAATTAGGATTCATCACTCCATCAGACCTGTGGCCACAGATTTTCAGTCCAGTTCTTGTCTAATTTGGCATCCCTCAGCCTTTCCTCTGTGGTTCTTACTTAATAATGGCTTCTTGACAGCCACCCTTCCACTGAGACCATTTCTGATGATGCTTCTGTGAACATTAGATGGATCAACTGAAGGGCCAGAAGCATCTCTCACAAACATGAAAGTCAAAATCACTTTATTAGACGTTTGATTTAAATTTTGAGATACATAATGTAATAATCGGTTGCACCTGAAAGGTTAGTGTATGAAATAAATGTACTTTTGGGCCCCAGGTGATTTTTTTTTCATCACAATGCTGTGAATAGCTACTTTGATAAATTAGCAGCAAGGCTGAGTTGCAACAACATATCCAGCTCTCTTGAGACTCATGATTCAGGACTCTACAGAGCCTAACTACAGCTATCAGGACAAATGGTAATAACAGACTCTCCATCAAGGAGGTGGCATTGCAGAATGGTTATTGGTAGTTTATACTAGGAAACCATATGCATCTATAATTCTGAACATTTCTACAACATAATACATACAGATGATACACACAGATGATACACACATGTAGTACTACGTATACTGTGTAAAAAAGGATATTTTTCAGTTTGAGTGAAGTCGATCATCTCCTTTGTTGCTTCTGTTGATCTCGAGCTCAGAAATTAATTAAAACACAGCATGACCTCGATCTGTGTTGGAACTCTGTCCTTAACGTCTAATTTATTTTTCTCCAAGTGCCAAAAAGTGGATGTTGTCCCTTTGATGTTCTCTAAGAGGGGGAAAAAAGTAATTATGCCATCAAAACCAAAACCAGGAAGCATCCAAATTTAATCTCCTCTCATTTGATTAATCTGATAGAAGCATTAGTTTATCATTAAACTTTAATCTCAGAGTTCACTGTGGATGTCAGAGTGGATGAATTTCTTCTCAATTAAGCTGGCTTGTGCCAAACGGCTGTTGCAAGTCCTGTGCAAGGATTCCCAAATTGCATCGTAAAATTTTAAATAGCAAATCGCACACACTTTGCTGTCCACATTTTCTGTTCTTGTCACCGGAGATGCTGTTATTATCGTGACCTTGAAAGAGCGGACACTGTGAGAGTTTGGTCAAGGTTGAAGGTGATCCCTAAATCTATTTTCCTTTTTTTTTCTGCAGCGCTCAACTTCTCTTGACAATGCAGAGGGATTTTCAGATTGCATTAAATAGTCAGGAGAGATTAAAAGTTGCTTTATCGCCAGTCCACAAGAGCTCAATTATCTTCTTGCCTAGCATGAGTAGTTCCTGGCTCTTCACATTAACCTTGGCCACCTCTAATCTCTATTCAGGTCTTATCTTGGCCTTTCAAAGACATTGGGTTTGGCCTTATCATCTGGTGAGAGTGTTTTTTTGTTGTGTCACAGGCAGAACTGTAATTGAATGTGTCTAAAAGCACTGTGGAAAGGGTTCAACTGATTCATTGAGCTTTGAGGTGTTTGCTTGATGCAGCACCATGTTCGTTCCCATGAAGGAACACAATGTTTTTTGTTTTTTTGTTATGCAAGATTTGCCTTCTGGTGTAAAACTATAATGTGGCTCTTTGTTTTTAATATAGGCAATTGATAAGCTGAAACAAGAGGACCATTCATTCACTTAGCTATTTAATTTACTGCTTGTGTAGAAAACCCAACTGCAGGAGCACTATTTGACTCCCTAGGCTTCATGGAAAATTGTGAATTGTCCTAATGTGTAGGCTCTGATTACAACAATGGCCGGATGGTCTTACAAAGTAATTACAGCGATCCAGTGATTTAAGAGCAGACTGTGTAGCACCTTCTCTGCCAACAATCAGGACACATCAATAAAAGATGCAGCCACTCTTACATTCACAAAAAAGGCTCACACATACACACAGATACAGAGATGCAGCCACACAATCAGAACCTGCTTATCTTGATCGGTGTAAGTACATGACCGCTATTGGCACAACAATCAGGCGTATGTATGTCTGTATCATTAGATCAGTGAACCTTACAAGCCAATATCAGGGTAACACAATGAATCCATTAAGATATGAGAATGAGAATAAGAACACAACAATAGCAAGCACCGTGTGTTGATTAGCACACCATGTCACCACCATGGCGACCACATTATCCTCAGCATGCATTCTATTTGGTGTGTTCATCCCAGAAGTCATCTGTAATGCATTTGTTACTAAAAATAGAGTCTGTCCTCAGAGAGAAAACGTAGGTATTGGTCGTTTCTGCAAATACCAATTATGAAAATATTTACGTTTTGGAAGGGAAAAAAGTGACATCTTGTGGTCGTGGACAAAAGTTTGTTTAAATAACGTGTTGGGTTTTGTCCGGCAGGCCCCAGAAAAAGACGTAAATATCAATTTCGTCACATTCCTAAAACATTTGTTATTTGTAATTGGAAGTCATTATTTTGCCGTGGGATACTTGGACATGCCAGACTGGGAGCGAACCATCAACCTTCTGATTGATAAATTACTATTCTATCCTCCGAGACACGGCAACATTACCCAAGGATGTGTCCATACGACACGCGAAACCGGAGGTAGGCGCGGTCATTTGGAAGTGTAGATATAGGTCGTATTTGGTGTTTGGGGGCCCTGCATAAACGACGGATGCTTACGTTTTGATTGGTGGACATGTTGGATTGTGTTTAGACAGTGTTGCATTCCATGTAATTTTGATGATCAACATTTCTGTAGACATCTATTTTTAACTAACTGGTCAGTTCACTACTCTACATACACAGTTCATATAAAATACCAGAACCTGTTTGGACACTGTGTCCCCACTTTTAACTGGTACTGTATGTACTGTATTATGAACAATTTCTCTCTTTTTTTCATTTTCCAAAGACATAACCTTGTAGCTATTTTTACCCTGGCTTATGTAGGACAGCTATTGTTTTGATCTTCTGAGCTTGTAATCAGGAGGAAATGATCAAAACACCGGGTGGACAATAATACTAGATCGTATGCCCATGTGAGCACACGCACGCACACACACACACACACGCTCAATGGCACTTTACATCAACATCAGATTTTCTATTCATAGTGATCCTGGGTTAGGCTGGAACCCAATGGAGAGGAACAAAGAGATTCTGAATACAGCTCAAATGGGGACATTTCCACAGCTCATCTCACACGGATGCTTCCAGGGTGCAGCTGAAGGGGAATTAACTATACTGTTTCGGAGAAAAGAAACGCTACTTAAAATTACTTTGTCATCACAGATGAACTCGGTTTTTTTCCCAAAAGCTCTTATGAAGAGATGGTAACATGTTGTTACGCATGGAACTACCACAATTCAGCACCTACAGTTTATTTTAAATTCAGACAGAAATGAGTGGGCGGTTGTGGGGTGTGAGTCCTGCTCAGAAAATGCAATCCCGACTCCCATTTTTCTCATTATTCTTTTTTTTCATTCTCTCCAAAACAAAATAAATGAAAAAAAATATTAATGCCCTATGCAACTTAGCACATGCTTGTTTTCCAGTGTAGCCATGTGAGCCATCACCGGTAGTCAGTTGCAATCCTGGGTACCTACAGTATGCAGCACAGGGTAAATATAATACTCAGCTTTGTTTTGGGAAGAAACACTTTGTTTTCTCATCTCATTATTATTACATTAAGTGGCAGTGCTGCGAGACACAAATAAATTGGGACTGTTTAAACTGTCATAATTTCAAATTGCACAGTTCACCAGCTGAATGGATGAAACGTTCGACAATAGTGCCACAAAACTGAAGAAACAATATGCAGCTTCGGCATCCACCTGAATGCACTTATCCGAGTCAGATTGCGTGAACTGATGAGCTCTGATTCATTTGAGCTTCTTCACACAACAAGTACACACAAAAGCAATTACCAAAGATCTTTGTGTAGTCACAAAGAAAGAACGAAAGAAAGGCATTCAAAATCCAGTACCTGATGTTGTTATTGTTAGCAGGAAAAGCATTTCCTTGTTTACTTGTGCAGATGAACATCACTCGACTCTGACGAGCCCGAGTTGTAGACAGTGGTCCCAGCAGGCTAATATAACAATGCTAGATACTGGATGTGATGTAGAGGCTTTACACAGCAGCAGTGATAAAGCTGGTGAAACAGCAGGGTACATCAGGGAATCAATTAGTCCTGTATGGAATTTTTTTAAAAACACATAGGGAAAAGATGATTTGCAATCATGTAATGTGGCAGTAAGCAGCAGCTTATTAAAATATGCACATGTATAGCTAATTATATGGTCAGTCTAAATCTAGCATTTGATTGAATTGTCACGTTAAACACTGACACTGAAAGTACCTGATAAATGATTCTGACGTAAGGTGACACATAGTCAAAATGCTAATCTTAGCTAGCCGATACAACCTGATACTTAATCAGTCTCCAACCCTATCACCGATCCTTTCCTCTTCTCATTGATGAGCTGCTCAGAGTTGAATGGTGTGTTGCCTGCTGTGATATGTGGGCTTGTTCCCATAGTTACTGGTGATTCGAGCCTCATTTATTTCACTAACAAGACCTAACTCGGTTCAAACATTTCTGCAGGATTCTCGAATAGGAGGATGAATTAGCATAGAGATTGGGAGAAGACACAGGTAGTGTCGATAGTTTAAGAACTTCTCATTCTGTGTTCTACTGGCAATGTTCTATGTACCTTTGAAAAGAAGGTGTTTCATTTTCATTTCAGTCTGTTCTGACCGGCGAAATGACTGGTTGGTGAGAACATTCACCGAGCAGAAGACAAAGGAGATGTTTCGCTGCATGATTTTTATTGCTTTTTTCCTCGTCCAGCTCTTTTGTATCTTTAAAATAATAAATGAGGGGAAAATATGTGTGATGAAAGCTCACTTGAAATTTAAAATTGGCTGAATTATACACAAAAAGAAAACTATTTAGTTATGTATTGTTCATTGTTTTTCAATCTGGGGCAGAAAATGTCACCTGAAGTTTTTTATAAGAAGCTTTTTGGGCCTTTTCTGAAAACGAACCATTATGAAAGCTCATAGATAAATTCACATGTTTTGTGCAGGTAGAATTTGTTGAAGAAAGAAAGCCTTACTTCTTTATAAGCGACTCGTCAAAGCACTGCATTGTTGCACTTCCGAGGAATGATGATTCATTTTCACTTATTGCCCTCTCACCAGGGTTTGTGTAATGGAAGTTTCTGTTCATTCTGACAGTTTTAAACTGTTCTGTCTGTCTCCTCACCTGGCAAATGCTAAAGGAATTGAAAGGACTTTCCATAAAAGCGCTATTTGAAGAAGGATAACGTACAAGAAAAAAAAAAAAAAGAAACAGGCCCAGGACCATCTCGATCATGCTGATCAAAAGTGACAGCTCTCTATTGCGTTTGACTACACTTGGCCAGCCCCACTGCCACACAAATAGAAACAGGGAATATCAGTCTTTGGCTCCCATTCTTCAATAAAGACAATAGTCAAGCCAACCGCACGGGAGGAGATGAAGGGTGAGAGTGATACGATGTGGCATTAATTTTCCCCAGCGGCGGCATTTACCACTTTTTATTCAATAATGCTAAGTCTTTTAGGGCACACTGCTGGACTAGTCAGCCATTTAGAAAAGAACTTAGGGGATTATCGAGGCACTGAACAGGCCCTGTTTAGGCCAGACAAAGGGAAGGATGGAGGAGGCGTGAGGAGGAGTGTAGAGCAACAGCATTGATAAAGAGATATCAGAGAGGATGGTCGTGAGAGTGAGGGGCTGGTCGAGACATGATCATTGGATAATAACAGAGATATGGGGAAAATAGAAGGAGGGTAGGGTGGATTTATTCAGGTGTGAGTCAGGCAAGCTAGCAGGGGAGATTTGAAGTCATCCTCTGTCTCCCCATGCTAATGGAAAAGCATCAGTCATGAGTAGAGAGCCAGAGATAAATACATCACACGGTGAAGGGAGGTCTCATGGCCGCACTTTCTCTGGGAGTCAGACGAGGATAGTGAAGGGGGTGGTGGGGGAGGGGGGAGGATGCTAGTAATTCTAGGCCACAGCCCAGTGTCTTAAGATAGCAGCTTTAGATTTTTAGTCATTATGTACTTTCAGTGATTGCTGTGAATAATGGGGACCACAGAATGTGGCTACAGCAAAAATGACAGATATTTAGGTCTAATCATCACTCTCCTGTAGTCATGGTCCCTGGGGTCTGGTATGCAAGGTTTTGAGGTGTATTTTTTTTATTGTAGTTACAGGTTTGTTCCTTCATATTTACATTGCAAGGTTTTGGTTCTGCTTTAGTTCTGTTTATGGGTGGGGCTCTATTATATTTCCTGTGTGTTCCTGCCTCCGTTGTGTTTCTGTCTCCATCTCTATCCCCATGTCTCTCTTGTCTCTCTGTGGCCTGTTCCCATTCTTGTCCCTGTTTCCTTGTGTAGCTGTGTCTAGTTTATCTTGTCTTCCATCTGGCTTTTGTTTTCTGTGCCCTTAGTTCCCTGCCTGCTTTTGTTGTCATTTAATTCTGTCTCCTGGATTAAATCAGTCCCTTCTCCGTATTTATCCGTCTTAGTCCTGGTCTCAATGTTGGGTACTTCCTACCTTTATTTTGATAGTCTCTTGTATCTTTGTGTCTTTTCTTAGGTGATTAGTTTCAGCTGTGTTCCCTAGTGTGTCTTATGAAGCTACATTTAAGTTCAGTCCTATCTTCCGAGTCCTGTATTGGGGTCCTATTCTTCCTGCCACACAGGTTCCTTGAACCTGTTGCCTCAGTTTTGCCATCCACTATGTTTTGTTGCTGAAAACAACTACCCACTGTTAAAATGCTAATATGCTATGAGAGTAGTGAAAAGGAATCAAAACTCTAAAGTCGCAGGCTGTAGAAACTAGCCAATTTGTAGACCTGAGACAAAGTGAACACTCGGAAGAATATCCATGGCATGCAAAGTGCCAAGCCTGCACACACTCCAATAGATGCATCTTGGGGTTCAGTAGCTTGCCCAAGGATACTTTGGCATGCAGACTGGAGCAGCTAGGGATCAAACTATGAACTTTCCATTTAGTAGATGACCTGCTCTACCTCCTGAGCTACAGCTGCCTGAGATTGTTAACACGGACTAGCCCCCATGCTTACCTGACCTAAATCAAATAGAACTAATAATTCAACCAACAGACTGAACCTCAGGCTGTCCAGGAGCTCAGTGATGCCCTGGTCCAGACCTGGGAGGACATCCTCCAGGACACCATCCATCATCTTCTTAGGAGCATTCCCTGATGTTGTCAGGCATCATTTCAAGCATGCTGGGGCCATTCAAACTACTTACAACTTAGTGCAATGAAAAGTTTAGCAAAACAGACTAGCCTGCTGAACTGTTTTTTTCACTTTGGTTTCCAGGGTGCCATTAAATTTCAATTATAATTTCCATCAAATGATGTGGTTCCTAATACATTACAGCCCATGGCAGTATAGATATTCAGCTTGATTTTTTTTCCATTGAGATCTGATGTGCTTTCAAAGTGCTCCTTTTTGAGCAGTGTATCACATGGCAATATAAGATAATATAATATTACTGTTTTGGTTGATTAATAATGCTGATTTTTACTAAATGACAAAAATGTCCTGTCAATAGTTCCAGTTGCTGTTAAATTACACCTGACATACAGCAGTGGACAACTGCAGTTTTATATATCCTGCATGCTTGGCTGATTGGACCTCTGCTCATGTTGTCACAGGGTGTCGTGCCGGGTAGCACATGCGGTTACCAAAGTCTGCGTGGTAATGGAAATTATTGCTGTGCAAGTTGTTCTGCAATAACAAGTGAAATACAGAGAAGGTCAGTGCTCAGTCAAGCTTGAACTGCACACCAACCCCGAGGAGAGAGGTAACACCTCTGCAGGTGAACCACGTGGCAGTATGTCTTTTAAAGGAAACTGTTAAGTTGCTAATCCAGATTTGTGAATTATGTCTGTCTGAGCAGAGTCATATAATGAATCAGTTTATGAAGGGAGGTGCACTGTGAGCTGGACCTCTCTTTTGGCCCATTAAGCAGAGCAGAGCCATAAAGGAACCTGGTCAGGCAAATAAATACCAAATGATGGCAGCAGGGCATTGAGGAGATGATGGCGGAGGAAGGGTCCTGGCAATCTGATGCTGCTCTCTGTACATCAATTACCCAGGGCTGGGCATTTGTCATTTGAATGGCTCCTGTGATGGCTGGTTATTGCTTGGTTATGGAATCGGTTAATTGGCATCCCTCCAAGGTATTTCAGAGATGTTTATGGTAAACTGTAAAACCTCATTTATGCTATCTATTGTGATGTACTGTGATTTATCATAGGTTTTCAATGGGATTTAAGGGCACAATAGTGAAATTTTGCCTATATGGGTTTTGGTGAAATAAAATGGATTTTAGACCAGAAACATCAAGTCTGGAAAAAAAAAGATATAAAAATTAATTGTTAATTAGATAGCATGAGTATATCACCCATTTAAAACCACCCAGCAGTAATAATAATACATCTATTCTACACCACAGCTTTTTAAAACTAGGTCTGCAGTATTCATAATCAGGCCATGCAATCCATGGGAATTTGTCACTGTTTAGGCTGCGAACAGCTGGAACATCAAGCACCTGAAAACAATTGAATGCACCATCTGGACAGAGGTTGGGTTCACTCATGACTAAACACATACACAGATGCCTTGCTTACATAAACAACAATAACCAGGTTACATAAAAGGCGAACAAGGACCATATTAACCGAGTTGACTTTTAGGATTATCTAGATTTGCATATCAGTTATGCAATTAATCTGTTCCAATGCACACCTTCATAAAGGCCTTGCATTTACAAATAGATGGGGTTTTAGACTTGGAAACCAAATCATTTAAACAGGGGGGTTGAGCAAGGGAATCCCAACATTCCATAGCACTTCAGATTGTACTGGATAACATACTCACATAAGTCCCATATTTACACACTACAGAGGTCCCTTTTTTACCCTGGAGCCACCTATATACACATTTTGTCATGTGTAAGCTTTATTATTTGGTCATTTTCTTTTAGCCTTTGTATTTATAAACAGCTGCAAACTTTTGCTCTGAAAGCCAAAACCGGATGTCCATCAGAGGAGTTACTGTAGGATATTACACACTAGATTCACTAAAGAGGCTCAGTGTCACTTTTGCAGCTGAAAGGCATGCCAACAGATATGTTTGTTATTGGCCTGTGTATTTCAGGAGTTTCCCTTTCTCCCTTTGTGAAGTGCCAAAACTTTGGCTTTGTGCTGTAAGTCTTCACACTATGAATGCTTAAAGGCAAGCCCTACACAATTCTCCTCCTCAATGACACTGGTGAGAGACCAGAACTTAACTGAACTCAACACAACTAAATGTGAATGCTGGAGGGGGGGAGGGGGGGGTGAGAGAGAGAGTCCCAATACATACAAAGTTATTAGGTCTATGAACTGATAATTAGTGCTGGTTTTGTTAAAATTATTATTGAACTACAGCGACTGTATTTTGGTCTCTAAATTAACACATTGTTAGTCATCTGCAGAACTTTCTACAGCCATCTGCACATTTGTGCAGCTGTTGCCCCGTGCTAATTTCCCCCAGCTTGGTAAATCTTGCCCTATGTGTAAGTCATCTTTACAAAGTCAAACAGGTTACACAGTTTGTTTTTATTTTTATGGCATACAGCTTAGGTCTGCCAGCTGTGTGGCTGTGAACAGCAGAAAAAATGAGAATGTCTAAACCCCAAAACTTTTTGAACTAAATGTGTGTGTGCGTGTGTGTGTGGGGAGGGGGGTGCCCATATAACAAAGCCCAGATCAAAGCACACCATGCTGTCCTTTCCTAGCCAAGTTGGCTGCTTGATTATTTCACTCCCATCAGAGCTGCAATTCAAAGTAGCAAAAAAAAAGAAAAAAGCTAGAGTTGGATGGTGAGGCAGGAAGAAATGAAAAAGAAAGGAATAATGGAGGCCTGTGAAAGAAAAGAGAGGGAGACTGGATCTACATAGAAAAGTTAGCGCTATTTCCTTTTCTTTTGGGTTGCAGGGTGCTGCTGTCTGAGTGGCAGATGACCGGCACTACGTAGAGCATTGCATTGCTGGATGAGAGGTCAGGCTGAGTTATAGTTCATCTCTTTCCTGTTCCTGTCAGATTACAGTCTTAGTGGAACAGACAAAAAAATTACAGGTACGACAAAAAAAAGAAGAAGATCAGAGCAGAGTCAGGCAGAGGGACAGAGATAATGATGGATGAGAAACTGCAAAATAAAAATACAAAAATTGCTAAGAAAGCAAGCAAATAATCTAATATGCATACATATAGAGAGAGCTAATATGTGATCAGGATAAGGCAGTATAATCCAAATTGTTTAATAGTCATTAAATAATTGAGTGCCTGTACAGATGTGTTTGTATTGGCTATATTGAGCTACACTACCCCCAAAGCAATTTCAGATTCCACACTCTTTGCTTCATCATTTCATTTCAAACAGGAGCAATGAAACACAAAGGGAAACTGCAGAAAGGAAAATGAAATATGGTGCTACGGTGACAGAAAAGCCCGAAGAGGGAAAGTATACCACAAAGGTCTGTAGAGCGAAAGAGTGGAAGACAGAGAAATTCTTGCTCCTTGACTTCAATCAGCACCTGTTGTTTGGCATCAGCTACCCTCTCTACCTCTCTTCACACCTTAGGTCGAAGCGGGTCAATCCAATTGCAGCTCAGGCTCTGGCCTCTTTCACATCCGCTTTCATACAGCAGATGCGTGTGGGACTAAGACTTAGTGAATGCGCACGTTCAAAACACAGTTGACCAGATTCGAATTAGACATAGAATTGTATATAGCTGAAAACATCAAATAGAGTTTCACTTCTACCTGCCCACTTGGTCAGCCCTTTTCAGGTTATCAGTTAAATTCCAATGAAGCACTAATGGCAGTCAATTCCTGTTTTCCTCCTGCCTGGCAGTGTCATGTCCTGGGCATTTTGCCCAGCGTTTTGAGTTTGTTGTTCGGTTTTTTGGTTTCTGTTAGTTGTTGCTTCCCGTGTTTTGTCCTCCCAGATTCCTGTACCCCCTAGGTCCTGTGCTGTGCCTCTGCCCCGTGTCTTGTGTTTCCCTGTTTTCTGCTTGCTCTGTGTTTCTCTGTGCAGTCTGTGTGTCAAGCCTGCGTGATATGTGTTTCCTGTTTTACTTTGAAAGTGTCTTAGTCCCTGTGCGTTGTTTTCAGTTTTGCTTCCTCCCTGTCTCGTTTGTGTTATTGCCATCACCTGCCATGTTTCCCAGCTGTTCCCAATCCTCTTGTTACCCTGTGCTCTATTTAAGTCCGTGTCTCAGTCTGCCCGGTGTTGCGTCATTAGTCTTGGTTTCCCTGAGTTCTTGCTTTGGTTCCCTGAGTCTTTGTTCCTCGTCTCGGCTTCCTGGCATCCTGCCCCCTCCGTTCCAGGTTCTTGGTTTTGTGTTCCAGAGTGTTTTACAATAAACAAATCTTTAAGTTACGTCCGACTCCAGCCTGCTCCTTCAAGGTCCTTTTCCCTGCCTGCCTCCAGCACTTCATGACATGACTGAACTGTAAAGCAAATAGAAGTGGAGCTGGCTATTGTTGGCTAAATATTATCTGTTGTGGATTATTTTTGTTATGCTTCTGTTGATTTAAGTATATGTTTCCTACCAGTAATGAGTGCCAGTAACAAGTCTGGAGTGTAACTTTGATACAATGCTGTCGTTTCACACAGAGCACTCGCCGTTTGTCCACAGGAGATAACTGCTCTAGCTTAATATCCTTTGGCATGTATGCAGGTATGTAGCTGTGCACTGATGATGGGATTTTGAATATACATGATGTTCTAGTAATCTTCTGCTACCCAGTTGTCTACTTGTTGTAATAATATATTGAAGTCTAAGTTCAGTGTTGTGAAATAGTGAAAAGAAAAGTTCAGCATGTAACATGTTTTTTGTATTTTTTAACTATTCTTCTCTTTGGAAATTTAAGGCACATATCTTATTTTATTCTGTTGACATAAACTTTAAACACCATACAATCACAGTTCCAACGTATTCAACAGAATGTACACAAAAAAATGCTTTACATGCTGTAATGGAAAAGGATCATGTGTAATCCTCAGAGTAGAGATAACCGCTCTACCTTATTTTCCTTTGTCATAAATGCAGATGCCCATTAAAGAGGCGCTTTCTTCCAAAACTGACCCGATCATTATTCAAAGAAGGCGTCACACACAGGTCACACTCGTAATAAGTAATATTCTCTAAATAAGTGAAAACATTTAACTATATTACCTTTATTATTATAAGGTTACTGTCACATTCAATCCATGTGTGCTATGCCAAGTACTGCACTTCTGACAGCAAATATGTGGCCAGTGCATTTAACATAAACATAACAACATAACATAACATGAACTGATATAACATGAAACACTGACTGTGTTCACTCTTTTTGTTCTGATAAAAGCATCTAATAATGTTTTTAAAGGAAGATGATGGAAGGACCTATGGAAGAGCACAAGGACCCGCCGATCGAAACAGCTTCATCGGCAGGTGGGAGCTTTTTGTTTTTTGGTTTTTTGGAAAAACAAACAGCATTTACACATCTTCATGTGTAAATTGCAGGGAAAAAAGGTTTTATAGTCATAAGTACATTTATTAAAATGTCCATGTTGCAACATGTCTTAATCCTTCTTTGGTTCATCCTTTAAAGAGGACTCAGATGCATGTTTCTGTCTCTCTTCTTTCTGTAGAGGACAAGCTCAAAAGGGTGCGGTCAGAGTTTGTAAAGAGGGTTTCTGAAGAAATGCTTAAACAGCTCCTTGAGGCCCTTGTAAGTGATGATGTCTTTAACGAGTTGGAGAAAGAATCCATAGAGCAGGGGAATGCAGTCAGAGCAGACAAGGCACGCTGCTTCATCGACACAGTGAGGAAAAAAGGAGACAAAGCATGCAGAGTGATGATCAGAATACTTCAGACCAAAGATCCATGTCTCTTCTCGGAGCTGCGTTTTCCCTCTGATCCAGCAGTTCAGAAAGGTGAGGCCACTTTTCTCTGTAAGAACTGTCTCTTTGCAGTTTGCCTAGATGTGAGTGCGAAACCTCAAAATTCAGTGAAATAAAAATGAGAGGGCAAAATCTTTTTTCTCATTATATCATTGTCATTATACATTCAGTATAATGACAAAGGCATTCTGTGCTGTCCATCTTTATTCTCCAACATACATTTGGATTTGTTGCAGGCCTCCTCAGAACATTTTCCCCAGGCCATGGAAGAATTTAGACATTCAAATCTATGAAATTGCTCATTAGAGCATCTAATGTGTGGTAAGATAATAAAGCCTGCAATGATTTTCTAACTTCAACCTACAAGACCAGCCTGACCATCACATGAACAATGAACAATGAAGGCTTTCATGCCGAGCCTGATTTTAAGGGATGAAAAATAGCCAAAGTTTTAAAATGAACGCATGTAAATATGCCGTCTTTCACATTAAGAAAGGCCCTTAACACGGACATGTGCATCCAGCACAACACGCACTTCACGGGCACCGGCATGTCTATAGTTGGGATGACTCAGCACTTTTGCTGGTGGTCAGCGTGTGGACCAAGCATGAGGAAACAGACAGGTTTATAATCAACATTTCACACATTTTCACACATACTTTAACTTGCACAGAGGGATGGTGTTCTATAGATGTGTGAACAAGTTTGAAGTATTCCTTCCTTTAGCGGCCACTTTTCGTTCATACTGTTTGCAAACAGGATACCCATCCTCATGTACATTAGGGGTTACACTCAGCTGCTGTTTGTATGAGCAGTGAAAAGCCTGACGACTGTGGACTGTGGGTACCACTGATTTTCTGCATATGTGCTTCACAGCAGTGAGAGGAGGCTTCCAGCACTGATGCTCTTTGTTCCTTAAAGATGGTAGAAAATGGACATCACACAATCAACAGCAGATTCTTAAAGGTTTTGGTTTGTTCCATCCCAAACCAGGAACCTCTCAGTAAAGGAAGTTGTTTTATTTTTCAGTAACTTTAGAGTTGCAAGTTGGTAGGGATGGCTATTGTCAGGAATGGTGGCAGGCAGGACCCCAGAGTCAGACACAGACGGAAAAATTAAACACAAACCAAAACATAAGGGAGATCACCGGAACATGGAACTACAGAAGCGCAGGAGAAGCGCAGGAGAAGCGCAGGAGAAGCGCAGGAGAAGCGCAGGAGAAGCGCAGGAGAAGCGCAGGAGAAGCGCAGGAGAAGCGCAGGAGAAGCGCAGGAGAAGCGCAGGAGAAGCGCAGGAGCACATGGGGAGGAAACACTGACGGAGGTGGAAACTCAGACAATGACCCGACACAGAGCTGACAGAGACAAGGACTTAAATACAGGACAGGGTAACGAGAGGATCAGGAACAGCTGGGAAACACGGCAGGGAGAACAGGTGAGGACAATCACACTGATGAGACCAGGAGGAAGCAAAACTGAATACAAAACACACAGACCAAGAAACCTTCAAAGTAAAACAGGAAGAACATGAAACCACTCAGACTTGACACACAGACGGCACAGGGAATAACAGGGAAACACGAACACGGGGCAGAGGCACAGAGGAGCACCAAACATAGAACAAGACCTGGGAGGTATAGGAATCTGGGGAGGACAAAACACAGAAAGCAACAAACAGAAATCAAAAACAGAATAAAAAATCAGAACGCTGGGCAAAATGCCCAGGGCATGACAGCTATGATGATGAGATATGGGAATTTATGTTTATACAGGGTCTGATCTCCACATGAGAGGCAGCTGGAATAAGTGTGGACTGATTAGGGCTGGCATTAGGACCCAGAATGGCATCAGTAGCAGCAGGACTGAGTGAATCATGATGAACATGAATGTTATAGAACCTTCTATAACAGCTGCTTCCTGTTTTCCACCATTTGTCCTCACACATGTTCTTGGATGGGGCAGCCTTCTGGCTGGAGGTGAATAGCTGTATCAGCTTGAATTTATATGTTCATACATGATGTATATCCAAGGATTGTAAGAGTGCAATATAATGTGCTGATTCAGCTAAGTGACTAGGAGAAAAGTTGACTCAGCTTAAATTTGTATGGTAATTCAATAACTATCTTCAAAGATTTTCAGAGCACGGTATTACTTGTTGTCTCAACTAATTCAGTTATGAAAAGTTGGGCAAACAATAAAAAATGTGAATGAATCAAGTTTTTTACAGTGACATAGCTGTAATTTGGAAACTGGAAGTAAACAATGGGGGACTGAGAGAGAGGGATCCGAGATAGCTGAGAAGCTGGTGTTGCTGCTGTGAGCTCCTTTGCCGATCATCTGAGATGGCAGAGGAGCTCAGCGACTCCTTCCTCCCTTGCTAGCAAACTTTAGAAAAGACCATCTTTTGTCCTGTGTTGTTTCTTCTGATTTGTTTATTGATGCAAGAACCCATCAGTAAGATGCATTTGCATAATGTTCCATAAATGTGTTTTAAATACTTTGTAAGAGAAAACTATAAGTTAAGGGTGTCACGCCAAAGGACACAAACACTATCAGTGGTCTGCAAACAGCTCAGAGGTTCACACGACACCGTTTCCTCTGTCGTTTTGCAATTTTTGGTTTTGAAAGTTAGCATGTTCACACAGAAACATTTCAGAAACTATCTCGGTTTACACGGAAACACAAGACACTGAAAACGCTGCAAATGCGACTGCCCCGGTTTCTCACGGCCTTCGTCGACTCATTTCCAATCTGTGTTTGATTAAATGTAATCATTTAAATAAGTCAGGGCTACATTGGGTAAACCTGTCATGGTCCTGGGCTTGTGCGCCAGTGTGTGATGTTCTTCTTTGTATTAGTTCTGTTCTGTTTTCTTGTGCTTCTAATTCTTGAGTATTCTTCACTGTTGCCATCTCTTCAGTAAGAAAAGCAGCTATTGGCTGTCCAAATAGTCGCTAGAAGTCGCTGTATGACGTCATCGCCTAATCTGAATAATTTGTCATTTGCGTGTTGTTGTAATCGAGGCTGTAGGAGAGAGGAATGACAACTTTGGAGAGACAGAAAAAAAATCCTAAATATCTTTAGAATCTTTTGAACTTCTAATGCTTTGCCTAGACCCACTTTACAGAATTCTATGTTATCCCGTATTATTTAGTGTTTGAATATCAAATTTAACAAAAAAACACTTGTGTGTGGTGCAGTTACTAGTTCCATAGTCAACCCTTCTCCTCATTAAATTCAGCAGCTGCATTACAAGCACACAAAGTAGACCCACTGGTCTTTTTAGTGATGGTTAGATTCCTTCTGTGTGCTGAGGGGTATTCCAGAAAACATGTTCAATAAACTCTGAGTCTAAACACAAACTCTGAGTTAATCAACTCTGAGATCGGCAACTCTGAGTTTCCCATTCCAGAACAGCTGATCAATCATCAAAATGTGGAGAAACAGCTCAGACTGAATTTACTGACAGCAGCGGAGGGGGCGAAGCTCACCTTAATTTTGTATTTAATAAAAACTGTTTTTGCTAAAGACTGACAGTTCAGGTTATGACTAAATAATTATTCAGTACAAATGGAATCTACTGATGGAACAGCAGCCTTACTGTATTCATTTTAATGGAGAATTTCAGTTGTAGTTTCATATTTAGCTGAGAACATGCAGGCAGCTCTACACGTCTGTAATGAATGTAAAGTTTCACCAATAAAGGCAAACACATTATTATGATCTGGGAAATGACTAGACCCTGAACTGTATCAGTACTTTATTCGGTCTGAACCCGTGATCCTGATCTGTTTAGATCCGCTATAGAGCTGCCGATCACCGATTTAGGTGATTTTCAGTGGAAAATATTATATACTGTAAATTATCACTCAAGTATTTCCATCATGTCCAGGATCCAGACATTTTTCCATCAGTGAGCTTTTCCAACACG
>VOQJ01046946.1:0-11145 GCA_015052665.1 Apistogramma diplotaenia | reverse complement strand
ATTGAAGTTGAAGGCCTGGGCTGCAGGGAGGTTGAGATGGGTTGACTATGGTTGATTTTGCCCGAAATAAGCTGGCCTTTATACGATTTGCATGCATGGGGCCCAACTGTGTGTCTGGCATGCATGACCTCGCTCCCTCATCCATTGCGCCACCTCTCTGCGGTTGTTTGCTTTCATCTTGTCACACAAAAACACACCATCAGACATGAGTTTATTCAGCTCAACACAACATTATTTATAAAGCACTTTAAAATCAGTGCCATTGGCCAAAGTGCTGTACAGCAAGAAAGAATAAACAGGGTTAAAATATATAAAAACGTTTTTTTTTTTAAAAAAACACACTAGAAACAATAAAACAATAAGAGCCAAAAATAAAATAAAATAAAGGCACAGTTAAAACAATAAGATCCAACATGTCAGATTGAGTTAAAAGCCAAAGAAGGAGCGTGTTTTCAGATAGGATTTAAAAGCAGAGTGAGTCTGATGTGCAAAAACATTTTTGAAGCAGCAATTGAAAAAGCCTCTCAGCTTCCTCTTTGTCTTTGGGATAGCCAACAGTGACAGATCAGCTGACCTGAGTGAGCATGAGGGGGCATACAGGTGGAGCAGGTCAGACAGATATGGTGGGGCAAGGACATGAAGACATTTAAAAGCAAATAAAAAAAATTTAAATATCAATTCTTAAACAAACTGCTAGCCAATGAATTGAGGCTAAAGTGCTCACATTTTTTTACACCAACTAAAAGTTGATCGGCAGTATTTTGTCCCATCTGTAGTTGGGTAAATAGTTTGTGGTTCAGCCCAACATGAAATGCATCGCAGTAGTCTAAACGAGTTTTGATGAAAGCATGGATTAAAGAACTGGCTTCACCTTGGCCAGTTCTCTGAACTGAAAAAAGCTGGACTTGACTGGTGACTTAATCGGCGCATCAAGTTTTGAGATCACTGTGTAGTATTACACCCAGGTTTGTCATGTCTTCTAATAATTGATCCCACTGGAAGTAAGAACAGAGAGAAGAGAAGAGAAGAGAAGAGAAGAGAAGAGAAGAGAAGAGAAGAGAAGAGAAGAGAAGAGGGCCAAGTATAAAGCCTTGAAGCACCCCACATGTACGCGGTGCAGCACAAGATTCAACAGCTCCAATAGAGACACAAAAACTTGTCTCTGATCAGTAGGATCTGAACAATTTAACACAACACCATTAATGCCCACCCAGATTTTCAGGCAAGACAGGAGGATATGATTCTCCACTGTATCGAAAGCTGCTGTTAGGTCCAACAGAACCGAAGCTACACACTCAACAAAGTCTGTGGATAAAATAATGTCATTAAAAACCTGCAAAAGTGCAAACTTAGTACTGTGATGAGATGTAAAACCAGACTGGACCACCTCCACTCTGCTTATTTAAAAATGAACTCTGCTGGCAGAATATGAGGAGTTTGGAGACTGGCCTAAAATTGAAAAGCTTGTGGTTCCACCTAAAAGCTGAAGGCTCTGCCTCCCATTCTACTCTTAATGGGGCTTTAGCAAGTGATTTCACAGTAGCTGCCAGCAATCACTTGCAACTGGTCCAAGAATGGAAACGTAGACTATTCACGGACAAGCCCCCAATTAAAAAAAACACGAAGGCACGGGTAGTGTTTGCAGACACGTCTTTCATGCAAACTACAGGCACCATGGCAATCTGCTTAGAAGTTTTTTTGTGCAGCGCACTCTTTTTAACCGATTTCACCCAACAACAACAACAACAACAACCATCGACCTTCAGTAACCACTTGCCATTTGGGAAATACATATTTTTTCCCTTGCAACCGGAGGAAGTTGGTGGTTACCAACTGTCTGCTGGCCTGTGAGACTGAGACCTAAATAACAGTGATTTTTCAGTTAAGTTGCCTACTGTGAAACTTTACAATGCAGAAAGCAAAATTAAGGAGGCAATTTGCTCTGAATCTGAATTTTACCAGTTTGCAAAATTAAATGTTTATACATTTTTATTCAGGAGCTGCCCGAGCATTAAATCATAAGGCACACATACAAATCGAGCTCTTTCAGATTAATCTTATTTTGCTTATAAAGCAAACAAAGCATAAAAGAAATCAAGGCCTTGCCTGCGATGAAATAGTGCCACCTTCCGAGTTAGCTATGTTGATTAAATGGTGTGCTAGTTCTTAGAGTTTGCATTTAACCTTTTTTCTCTGGCATGCATGACCTCTCTTTCTCCTCCATTACTCCACCTATCTCCAGTCATTTTCTTTCATCTCACTCTGATGACTGGACCTGATTGTGGACATGTGCTAGTTCTTATAGTATGCATTTAATTTTTTTCCTCTCTTTTAAACAGACTGTTACACTGAAACATGTAGACACTTTATGACTGATTACAGCATTTGATCATTCCTGTCATTAGTTAACCATGTGCAGTTGCAAATACTTGACTCAAACTTGAGCTGAATCAGTACTTGAGCAACAGAACAGTCTAAAACTGGTGTGCTCTCTTCAATCATATATTTTGATTTGTTGCTGTCTGACTGGTGAAGATAGTGCCATAATAGCTCTAAATAGCTTTTTGGGAAGGTTTTGGTAAAATTAAGGTCTTCCAAAACTTTTCTATTTTCTGGAGATACAGAAAAGCATTAATCTACAAGAGGAATAAGCTAGTTCTGTAACGACCACAATACCTCTGTAAATATTACAATAGCATAAGGATTTTTAAGGAAAAACAGTGACTACAGAAAGACACTTTTTGGCTCAGTATAAGAGACCACCTGACAGGGCTGCCTCATTGCTGTGATATTAATCGCCAACTGATGCAATTTAACTTCTTAGGGAGCTGCACAGGCTTTCAGTTGCCAAGCAATACTGAGAGAACCCAGTGCCACTTAAAGAGACAGGGAGCTTTAAACCAGGAGCCAGTCGGCTCCGTTCAAACCAAGGCTTCTCAGCACAGCAGAATTAAAATGTTCTATGACACTGACTAATATTGCATGGATGAACTGTATGATAATCACTTTTAAACCAGATACACAGAGAATATAACAACTGTCTGCTATCTGAACAAATTAGGCAAAGCAGAGGAATATTTGGAGAGAAAAAAACATAAGCAACAGCATCTCCTTATGTAAGGGCTCATTGATCTTAGTCTGAAACTACAAGAGCCACATCTTGTCCTGGGCTTATCTCATTTACAGAAATCAGTCATCAGTGACTGCAAAAAAAAAAGACACTGACCATAGGCACTATGTTTCAAACACACTATATTGTATGACAACAAGCAGATTGCCCACTAATGCATCTTAAGCAAAGCTCAAATTATTTAAATAGAAGTACAGAAAACAGGAAAATCAGATCACGTGAAAACAAACCTGTAAAGAGAATTTAATATAATTATTTACTAATACAAAGACATTCTGCTGAGGCACCGAGGCTTCCTTTAAATGTTTATAGCCAGGAGGCATTAACAATTGATGCTACTGCAGCACAAGTCAATGACTGCAGGTGTATTTGAAGATGCAGCTCGATGCATCAACACACAGCTTTCAATGGCTCAGTCACCAAAGACTTCTGCTGCAACAATCCGTCCTTTCCCCCTGTGGTCTATGTTAAGCGGACACAGACCCCACTGCCTGCAGACATCCTGAGAACTGGAGCTGTTTTGAGCCTGAGGCAATGCTATGACTCAATTATTTAAGACTCAAACCTGTGGGTGACTGTGGAATAGCTAGAGGAGAACAGAAGTGCTTAGCCTAGATATTCAAGGTATGTCCTTGCACTGAAGTAGGCACTTCAGATGGTACAAGAAAATGCTCTAAAACTGTTGGTATCTGTCTTAAATAGCCTTTGCTGGTCAGGCTCTTGCTGGCTCACTGTTAGAATTCTGTTCATATAGAGAATCAAAAAGTTACCTACATGCTGCCCTGCTGGCCGGTTACTTTGCCAGTTTTAAAAGAGAAATAAAACTTGTGAGGTTTTCAAGCAACATAATGACTCCAAATAGGTACATCCATAAAAAAGGGCAAAACTATCTGAGATATTAAGAGAATGAGAGACTGAACACAGGAGAAAAACGGCAGCTTTTTTGTTGTTTTTTTGTTTATTTGTTTAAAATAAAGGTGTTTCTATTTTCTGTTTTCATCTTCTTTTCTAGGATTGCAACAGTGATATCAGTTTACCAAACCACAGCCTTTGGTAATCATGTTTAATCATTCAGAAGCAAACATGAAATCTTGACTACATCAAGTCATTTCTGTGCCTAAAGTGAAGCAGTGACGGAGGAGTGATGAGGTATTGTTTGATGAATGGAATACTTTAATTCACAGCACAGCAAACAATGATTAGGTAATCCCCCCCCCTCTCCTCTCCTCTTTGACTATCAGATTTTTGGCTTGGTATTTTTAGCCTGACCTTTCTTCTCCATTATAATGATGGGAGCTTCATGCTCAGACTGAGGTACAAGCAGTGAGCCACACCTTGCCTCATTCAGCCTCCTAAGAGGCTGGTTTTGGTTTTCACTGTTATTTCATCTGCAGGAAAATATCTCTAGTTGTAGCTTTCAGCATGCGGATTACAACAGGAGTGGGTAGAGAGGTTAAAGGGGTAATGATTTATTCCTCACTGGGGAGATGTGAGACATTCATCATCAGGAAGAAAAAAAGCCTGTAGCGGTGTGTGCATTGTGGATGTAAGTGCTGCTGGTAGATGCCTCAGCTTATCACTTAAAACATGAGGTTTTGCTCCTGCAGGGCTAACTTATTAATGGATGTGAATTGCCTATGTCATCATGCACATACAAATAACAGTGTGGCAAAGAAGAGGGTTCTTCCTCCCCACTTTTGCCTAGTGCTTGCTCATAAGTCACTCAGTTTATTGTATTTTTTTCTAATGTTATCTTTACAACACAAAACAGCTTTGCACTATTCTGTCTCTGAAGTGATGTGATTGAAAAACGTATTCACTCTAACTGGCTTCTTTTAAATTTATCTATCATACTCATATTGTAGTGCCCAGATACATGCTATCGAAAAAATATTAAAATACGGTATAGATCCATAGTATGATAATTAATAGGCTACAGTAATAAATACAAACACTAATTTATAATTTATTTTTAATGAGAGCAGTGCAATTAGCTAGGTCCATTTATTTGGCAACTTCAACTTATGACGCTGGCAATTCAGTCCCACAGAGCATAAACACTGAACCCTTTCAGCATAAAAGAAAACGTCTAAACGCTCCCAAAGCCTCGGTCTCGAAGCCAATAATGTCATAAAACAATACGGGACTAATGTGCGCCTGTGAAGGCCGTCACACGTGAGTGCCTACCTCTCGTTTGACGTTCCATAATAATTTTTCCTTGTATTCTTCCTCCGTGCAGCCTTCCATGTCCGCCTGCGTGTCCGCCCGCGGTGTGCTCGACAACAGGTCTGAATCTCCCCGTCACGCTCGGTGCGCTCTCCTCGGCCTTTGCGAACCGCTTTCCTTTTCACTTCTTGTTTCCTTCTTCCTTGGTTCAGCAGGACTCTGACGCAGCCGAGCAGCTTGACGGCGACG
This sequence comes from Apistogramma diplotaenia, assembly GCA_015052665.1. NCBI lineage: Eukaryota > Metazoa > Chordata > Actinopteri > Cichliformes > Cichlidae > Apistogramma > Apistogramma diplotaenia. The sequence goes on along the minus strand of VOQJ01046946.1, from coordinate 5,600 downwards.
TCAGAGGATCCGCCTTCCCCACTTTACTGATCAATGGAAGAGGAAACAGGGAGGAATAAATCACTGGCGCTCACAGCATCCAGCACCGCCTCAACCTGCAGCCTCTCAGCATCCGACACACCAACCTGTAGAGCCTCAAGTTATTTATAGCAGCTTCTGTGAAACGTGTGAAAATGCTGGCAAAACGCTTTGCCTTAGTCTGCTTCTAAATCCCTCGAGCTATTTTTCTTGAGCAGAAACCTCTTCACAGCATTTTCCCGGGAATCCACTGCAGGGAACATGGAATGAGCTCATTAGCTGCAGTTTCCGTTTTGTCTTTTTCTTTTTTTTTTTCACAGACTCGGAATAACAGCACCAACATTTCGACATAAGAAGAGACAGTAGGTGATTAGGAAGCACATGTGGACATTGTAACCGTCTCTGATGCGAGGTTGGCCTGCTGCAACATAAATGACGTCACGGCAGCGTGACGCAGAGTAATCTCTTGCGGAGACCCCCATCATTAAACTTCCTGCTTGTGCCTCCATGTGGGCTGAGGGTGCACCTGCAACCAGGATTATGTAATTGAGTATTTTCCATTTATGGGAAATATTTTACACTTTACATTGATTTGGCAGGTACAGTCAACGTCACATAAAATGCACATGTTGTATATAAGTGAAGCTAAAGGACGTCAGAGAGGACACGTTTGTGCGTTTTACAGCAGGGACTGAATCCATCCAGGTAACTTTAGAAAAATGACAGCATAAAAATGGTGCCTTTAAATCCTTAAATTTTTCATTTCATGCTGATTCCCATTCAGCCTGAACTGCCAGTGCTACTTTGAATGCACTGATTTCTGCACTGAGAGCTGAGCACACACTGAAGTAGTTGTGTGGGTGTATGCGCATGTGCACACCTTCACAAAAAAGCTGCTATTAGTAACAGCCTTGAATCTTGCTTCTTTATTTCCATGCTATGTGGCTGCTGGCGAGGCGGTGGAGTGGCTCCTCCATTCATGTCAGGGCTAAGAGTTTGTCATCCCGGCTTGTTCCACCAGCTCCTGCGAGCATGACTTGTACTGACGCCGAAGAGAAACAATATCTGTAGAATCAGATCTGCCCCATGTTTTTATCATTAATATTGTTACACGAGCATTAAAGGAAAGATGGTTTTGTGCTTTAGATAGATTTATTAAAATGCCTGCTCTTGCTTGTCTATTTTTGTCTATAATTGTGTCAAAAATAATTTACACCCTTTTTCCAGGAGAAATAGAACTTTTGAAATCTGTCAAGTATTTACTATTCTTATGTAATTAAATACCTAAAACTTTGTTTTATAGATTCTTAAAAAGTGCAGATTGAACATTTGGTTGAATTTTAAACTTCCTGCGAGTTCATGTCATCAGGCTGTCAAAGTGAGAAGCTGGTTTAGCGTTTGGCTTTGTTTTTAATTAAATAAAAATGTATATTTAAATTGAAAAAAATCTATATTTTCCTTCTTTAAAAAAACGCTAAAATGCTTTCCATGGGGTCATTCTGACCAGCCATTTTCACATCTTCACACCGACCAACACCTTTCCACACCTGAGGAGACGCCAGAAAGTTGTCTGTGATAATGACTCGAGCCTTTGAATCTGCAGACTTTCTCGTGCTGTTTATGAGATATTTACAGCAGAATTCTCAGTGGGAATAAAAAAGAAGAAAAAATAATTTGTCGTAAGAATTGCTAGAAAATAGTTCATCTGGGCATGGCTTTTCTCGATTTTTTTTACAAGCATTTATTTACAGCAGGAATCCTCCTGCTGCGCAGTGAGAGGGTCACAGGTTGCAGTGTCACCCCCATCCAGTCAAGTCGCTGTGCCCCCTCAGCTGAATGTACTGATAAGTTACACACATTTATACAGTTCGGTAATAAAAAACGTAAACAGCCAAGTCACCAGGAAGTTCCTGCAGTGTGAGCTCAGTTTAATGATTCGGTTTAGGCTTCCGCAGCGTTCGCGGTGACCAGCATGACTGAGGGCACTGAGCGGAGGGTCGATGCAGGTCAGACTGTGGGAAGTTAGCCTCATGTCTGAAAATAAATAGAGGTCATTTCAGCGCGAGCAGAAACAACTGGAAGATTGAGGCTTTTCACGCTGTCCCAGCGTGGGCTCAGTTCATGAATCCGTTTTTGCACCAAAAGGAAATGTTTCTCCTGTTTGTGAACGGATCGCCTATATCATTCTTCTCGGTCCACACAAAGTCATACGTGTGTGTGTGTGTGTGTGTCCGCTTCTAATAAATAAAAGCGATGGTATCAAAAACATTCATTCAGCACTAACGAGGCCCGGCCCAAAGTGACAGGTTCATTAAAAAAAAATCCTGGGGCCTTAAATTACTTGTTAGCAATGTTAAGAAATTCTGTGGCAGTACAGTTAGAGGGCTCATCAATATGCAAATTAAAATCGCCTACTAAAATTATTTTGTCAAATTTAACAACAGATGAAAGCAGAGTAGAGAAGTCAGGAAATCCTTGCAGGATTTGAGAGGGCAGCAGATAACGACACAGCAAAGTGGATAATTCACACTGAACTTTGAAGGATAGTAATTCAAAGGAAGTGAGTGTAACACGCTACTATGTTCGATTTAAAAACACACCAACAGAAGGTTTCACAGACATGTCATTTCTTCTTTTCATGTAGCAGGATTGTGAGTACGGGTCTACCTGGGCCCAGTGATTAGTTAAAACCTCTTTTTCTTTGTTCCACACCTTCCGTTAACTCCATGAGCAAGGCATCATGTCAGGAATATCAGGACCACAGAAGTTCAACACAGGCATCAAGCGGGACTCAATCTTGTCTCAGCAAGGTCGTAAATACACTAAAATTACGTATAAGTACCTTGACACCATACATACGCTGCACCTTTCGGGATGTGGATACTGGCTTAACCTACCTTGCAGGTATTGTACTGGGAAGGAGACACAAATTATCCTGTAATTAATTTCAAGTACATTTTAAAATTGAGCTACACAATGAATTTTCCATTATTGGTCGTTTTATTTGACCAATATCAATGTGATGACTGTTCTCTGTTTCCAACTTAAAATACCATCAATGTTTGCAGACCTGTGAGATTTGTTTCTTTCACATTCACTTTCCAAATAAGCTTTAAAGGGAGTGTATTATTGTCTTCTTTCTGTTTCGTGCAGATGATGCATCTGAGGAGGAAGATTCTCTGGCTCTTGTGCTGCAGGAACAAGTGTGTTTTTTTAATTGTAGATCCTTTTCCAAATACAATCATTATTGCACTCCTGTCCCTTATTAAAATGATCAAATCATTAAAAATAAAGGACATTTGCAATGTTTCTGTATAACCAAGGCATTTTGCTCCTTGGTCTTCAGTCACACAGGCCTAGAGATTCATTTGGAAACACGTCACCCTCTTGTCCCGAGGGAAAATGTGTTTTTCCTAACCAGTTAGTGAGGCTCTCACAGACCTGATATTTTTTCTTTATGAAGCCTCCTACTCTGCACTCATTACTTGTATTAACTGCACCTGTTTGTACTCATTACCTGTATAAAAGACACCTGTCTACACACTCAATCAATCACACTCCAACCTCTCCACCAAAGAGCTGTCTAAGGACACCAGGGACAATATTGTAGACCTGCATAAGGCCGCAATGGGCTACAGGACAATAGGCAGCAGCTTGATGAGAAAGCAACAACTGTTGGTGCAATTATTAGAAAATAGAAGAAACGCAAGATGACTGTCAATCTTCCTCAGTCTGGGGCTCAGTGCCCTTTTCGTTTCTTAAAGACGTTTCACATCTCATCCTAAAGGCTTCTTCAGTTCTCAAAACCAAATGGTGGAGAAACTCAGCGTTTAAACCCCAGTGGGCGTAGTCCCCGGAGGTGGTTGTGACCCTCTATTGTTCATGTGCATAATCACATGCGCCAAGGTGTGAAAGGAGGCGTGGGTCATTACAGTCAGTTATTTCCGATTAAACCAATTTGGGACTTCACCCCATTGTATCAAGTGACCTGTTGAGGTCAAAGGTGAGAAAGGGGGGTGAGGCACCTGGAGAGTTTGTGGTGTAATCCACCTTCTCTGTTCAATGATGGTTGTTCACAGTGAATACTTCTACTTTCAAACCATCTGTCTGCCCAGTCCAAAATGTGAACATTCGCATCCTCAGAGTGAGCTTTGACCTTCAGATGCAGATGTACAGCTGAGTCTTGTCCTGTCGAGGTCCTGTGCCATTCGTTTGCCTGTTTGGTTTCTCTAATGTAGAGGTCCGAGTATTCTTCACTGCATTGGACAGCATGTACAGTACTACATTGCTTATCTTTGTTTGGGAGTTTTGTCTTTGGGATGAACCAGTTTTTTCGACTGTGACTAGGTGTGAAGCATACTGGGATGTCATGATTGAAGAAAATTATTCTGTTTCTCTGACAAGCCTACCACATAAGGGATGACAATGTTATTCCGCTTGTCATTCTTATACTCCCTAGTCTCCCTAGTGAGTTGTTAAATCACTCACTGTGTAGTTAGTTGCCCGCCTGTTGTTAACAGCCATACAGGACATTTGAGTGACTGCCAATTACACCCACGGAGCTAATAATGGTAGGGATAACTTCCTATCATCCCTTGCTATTCATGCCCCGTGATTGGTAGAGCCATAACGGACATCATCTGATGTTGGTAGGGACTGTCTCTACAGTTTCTACCTAATCCTATGGCCCTGATACCCATCAGACTGGCCCATCACATACCAAAGCAAACAGAAAACATGTTCAACTTCAGAGTAAATCAGAATTATTCAGGCTGACACACCAAATACTGGTTATACTGGCAACACGGCAGTGCTTGTGCTGTGAATGGTGCAGGGCCCACCGTGCAGCAAATCTCTGTTCATTAACTTGCAGCTGTGTCCTGGTGCTGTACATGTGGTGCAGCCAACAGAGACAAATAACTGCTGGGACTCTTTTTCCCTACTGGGTCAGTTATTTTCCCCCAGGTGTGAACATATTTGTCCCTCTAGGTTTTCCACTTCTTTGTTCATTCCCACATGTCCATTCTGTTTTGGGAATCTCCCTGCAGGAATTTCCTGGTGTTTGTGAGTTCTTGTATTAATGCTATGATTAATATTCCTTTATATTGAGAAGAAGATTGTTATTCTATCACTGATGAATTCAAAAATTCAGGGGGAAACTAGTTGGTAGTGTACAGGAGGAATCAGGCAACGGGCCAATCAGAATTGGTGCAGGCTGCATTGACCTGAAGTGTTATTACATTTCTCAGGAGGTGCATGTCAGGTTAGGCCAATAAAACAATTTAAGAAAAACTCAGGCTATGCCATAGGTTGCTGTGTCAAATTCAGAGGGGATTCAGCACAATTGCGTGTCATCTGGTTTCATGGACATATAAAGCTGGGTATCATCTGCATAACAATGAAAATTTATGCAATGCTTTCTAATAATACTGCCTAAGGGAAGCATGTATAGCTTAACAAAATTGGTCCTAGCATGTTTACAATTCCTGTTTATTCTGTTTATTTTATAGTGATGCTTTATTTATTGGGATGCAGAAATAAATGAAGCTACCTGGCAGTCAGACTCCAGTGACCCATCATAG
>VOQJ01046945.1:11607-24614 GCA_015052665.1 Apistogramma diplotaenia | reverse complement strand
GTGTAAATTATTTATCTTTTACTTCAAACTGTGTTGGTTGGAGTAATATTTCATTCCTCAGATGTTGTACTTTGATAACTCATCACTTATTTTGTCTTTCGACCAAAACCAATCACCCTCAAAGCCATTGAGCTTGAGGTGTTAAAGGTCGTGGACCAGAACTGCTGCGAATATGTGCTTTAGGCTTTGGTCTGTTGAGGCTTTTGGTAATCCCACCCCCAACAATTTCTCAGTTTATTTCCCTCAGCAAAGGGTTTATCACCTAAGCCAGAGGTGGCCGAGAAGGGATGAAAACTGCGAGGTGGGAGGGAAAAAAATGAGCTTGACTGATATGAGATGGGGCTGGACTTTGAGCCCTTAAATGGGTGGATCCGTCTTTCTAAGTGAAAGTGGAAAATGTATCTACTGCTATTTCTCTTTTGTTTTTATCTGCATTACTTTGATACTTCCTCCAATGTTGAGCTCCCTCTGTGATTCAGCCCCTCTGGAGTTTCACTTTGTTTGCGTGTAGAGGAATGCTAAACAAAGAACTGGGAGGGGGGGCAGAACAACAGATTGAGCAGAGAAGATAAAAGAAGAAAGCACCCTGAGGAGATAATAAAAATATCCCACCTTACTCCCTCATCCTTTCCCTCTGCGATAACACCCTCTCCTTCCCTCTTTTTATATTACTATCACTTACACTGCAGGAATTGTCCTTCACAAGAACCGCTTTATTTGACTAAAGACAAATCATGAAGCACTTTCATTTATAATAGGAAGGAGCAACAGTATCTTATCTGACAGTGCCCTACTCTGCAGTATATTTAGATGTAATGAAGAATCAAGAATTTTTATAATACGGTGAGTATCATGTCTGACCTTGTCTGTTTTGTAAAAAAGGGGTGACATGTCATCTGATTGGCCTCTCTTGGAGGAAAATCTGTTTTTTTAACCCCTCTACATTCATCCTTTCATCCCTTCTCTATCTTTCTTATCATTGCTGTCTCATATCCACCCTTGACTCTTTCAACACCTCTCCATCTCTCCTCCCTTTCCCATCCTCTTCCTGTTCTGTTTTTCTCTCCCTCCCCGTCTGTGCTTCTGCTGGTTTACAGTGGTGACAGTAGATAGTTTTTAATGAGCAGTAAGATGTGGAGCAGAGATCACAGCGAGACAGGACGGCACGGCCTGTCATCCAATTCCCATTACTCATCCATTATTCACACGCCGATTTTTATCTCTGGGATGAGGACTTTTATTTTGAAGTGACATTCAATTTTCATGTCCCCCAATCAGCATAAAGCTGCATTTATTTTGACAAAAGACATCTGTGTCACAGAGAGGGGAATTTTCTGTGCAAGAAAGGAGCTCATTGAAGTTCCAACCAGTGGCGTTCCTTTCATAGGAGAACATAAAGAAAGCAATAATGAGACACACATGAACTTTTGAACCTCCAATTATGTAGACTACACCTTTTTTTTCCAGCAATTTTATTCACATACACACCAATTTTTAAAAAAAGTTTGTGCAGCTCAATGATGGCAATGCTAAAAATCTGTCAGTTCTCTAAAAACGAGCAGGAAAAGCTAAAAACCTCCGTTATTCCTGCTGGATCCCGACAAAGGTCCTAAGTTCTGGAACAAAGTCAGAACCAAGGAAAAGCATATAGGTTCTGCTTTTCACGTGCAGCACATACTCGTGCCACAAAAAACTAAATGCTCTCATGTTAAAGATGCACCTTATTGCCAAAAGTATTCACTCCCCCATCCAAATCATTGAATTTAGGTGATCCAGTCACTTCCGTGGCCACAGGTGTATAAAGCAAGCACTAGGCATGCAGCAAACATTTGTGAAGGAATGGGTCATTTTCAGGAGCTCAGTGAATTCCAGCGTGGTATTGATGAAGAACTTTATTTGTCACATACATAAACATGCAGTGAAATAAATAAATAAATATGTTTTGGTCTTTCAAACTCCCTGTTGTTGTTCACCCCCTCACTTAACTGTCTCTGCTCTCTATCTGAATCATTATGGAGGTGCTGAGTTTGAATGCTGTGCTTGCAAAGAGAATGGATGGTTCCTACATAGTATACCTTCTAATAAAATACTGCAGGCACATGGGAGCTTTTTAAATGCTGAAGGTAATCCTCCCATTAGCACAAAGCCTAATCATGTGACTATTAAAAACTCTCAATATGCAGTATTGAAATTGTTGCTTATAATTCACTTTTAACAAATGTCTCGGCCTTTGCACATTTTGACTTTAATGAAGGGAAATGACCTAAGCAGTCCTAACCAGTGCAGTCTTTTTTTTATCAAGCAGGGTAAAGTGCCTGACTTTATTTAGCTGAAAGATTATATTTGAGGCACAGTGTGCAAAACCAAGTATCCAAGCAACAACAGCGGTATTGTCCCTTTTATCTTGTTTGCCACCTCTGCTACACAACCTTTTCTCACCCTTCAGCTGTTAGTGAGGGGATCCAATTTTTGTTGTTCTTTCATTCTGCAAAAAAAAAAAAAAGGCGCCCTTGAGCAAAACCCTCGACCTCAATCTAATCCGGTGAAGCTGCTCGGTGGCCATCAGTATGGGAGCGAGTGTGCAGATGGCAGCTTTTCAGCTTTGAGTGTTTGTATGTTTAACTTGTGCTGCCCCCCCCCCCAAACACACACACAGGTCTCTAAGTCATCTAGTTCAAAAGAACAACAGGCTTGTGAACGTCAGCTTGTTTTTGTAGGTGCAGCAATTTAGTTTCCAATATTAATTTATTTGAGGGATCTGGACTAAGAAACACTTCTCAAAACTTTTTAAAACAGTTCACTTTTTCCCTGTTGAAGAAAAAAAAAGTTGCTTTGATTTTACCACTTTTCATATTGTCTCCTTTCTCAGGTGAGTTTGGGGAGGTATACAAAGGTCGCCTGAAACCAGTTGGGAAAAAAGAAATTCCTGTGGCCATCAAGACCCTGAAGGTGGGATACTCTGAGAGGCAGAGGAGAGACTTCCTGTCCGAGGCGTCAATCATGGGCCAGTTTGACCAACCAAACATCATTAGACTGGAGGGTGTGGTGACCAAGAGCAGGCCTACGATGATAATCACAGAGTTCATGGAGAATGGAGCGCTGGACTCGTTCCTCCGGGTAACACACAAAGTCTACACTTTAAACTTTCAGGAAGGGTTTTCTGAACATTTGATTGGGGTTTTGTACAAGGAGTAGGAAATTCCCAAGGAAGGAGGAGTGCCACAGCACAGTTACAGTCCAGAGAGGGTTGATCTATTTATCCATTAAGATAAACTACTGTATGTCAGGCTGAGCATAGCCAAAAAAAAAAAGAAAAAAGGTTAATATAACTAACACTCCCTACCCTTCTGTCAAACATAAACAAGAGAAATGCACTTAAAAAAGTAAAAGGCTCCCCACCCTTACAGCAATCACAGGTTTCAGTCTAGTAACTCTAAGAACGAGCATCGCTTGTCAGGACTTTGCTGCTCAGCAGGTCAAGACACGGTCTGGTTGGTCTGGTTCAGTTCGTGTCCTGTTACCATGTAGAACTCAACATGATGGGGAAAAGCACAGATGTCAGGCAGGAGCGCACAATTTACACGCTGAAATATAACATATACAGATTATGATTAAGGGTCACACATTGACATATAGGGTATTTTATCTCTCTGAGGGGGGAAGCAAATTTATCATCAATTATTAATAATCATAATCATTGTCACAATAGTACACAAGCGGCCTGACACCACAGTGATGTAAATGACTACACTGGTATTTCTTTTTACCTTTTAAAGCCATTTTTGTAGACTTTTAGATAATTAGATATTAAGATGTGTTATAGTGTATTGATTATCACAATACACTGATACTGATTGATACTCATAATATTGTATCCACCATCAACAAAAATTGTGACAACATTGTTACTATACTGTAGGCAGTGATATGTTATTCCCTTTGCATAAGTGCAGGAACAGATACTGTTGATGCAACCAAATCTGATACCACAACTAATCTGAGTGTTGACGGAGAAGTATAGGCCGGAGTCTCTGTGGACTGTGATGTTTGCAGACGACACTGTGGTCTGTAGGGAGCAGGTGGAGGAGAGACCCGAGAGGTGGAGATATGCTCTGGTGCCTTGCTCTCCAAGGAGTGGAGATGGTGAAGGTAGACAAGTTTAAATACCTAGAGTCAGCCATCCAAAGCAAAGGACAGTGCACAAGAGAGGTGAAGAAGAGAGTGCAGACAGGGACAGTGGGAGGAGATGAGTGTCGGGTGATTTCTGACAGAACGATAGCAGCAAGAGTGAAAGGGAAGGTGCACAAGATGGTAGTGGAACCTGCTGTGATGTATGGTTTGGAGACAGTGGCGCAGACAAAAAGACAGGAGGCCAAGCTGAAGGTGGCAGAGTTGGAGATGCAAAGATTTTCCCTGGGAGTGATCAGGATGGACAGGATTAGCAATGAATACATCAGAGGGGCAGCTCAGGTCGAGTGCTTTAGAGACAAAGTTAGAGAGTTAGAGAGACACTGGACAAAGGATGTTAAATATCAAGCCGCCAGGCAGGAGGAAAAGAGGAAGACCTCAGAAGATTCATGGATGTTGTGAAGGACGACAAGCTGTGGGTTGGTGTGATAGAGGATGCTGGTGATAGTGTGAGATGGAGGCAGATGTTCCGCTGTGGTGACCCCTAACAGGAGCAGCTGAAAGAATTATTATTATTAAATAAGAGCAAGCAAATGTGGTAAAATGGGTGTGAGTTTAATGCACTTTGAGACTTAATGGCCAACTGGGTTTCATCAGATTCTCATTCAAAAGTTGCTAAATCCCAACTCCTTTAATATGGAGTGTGTGTTGCATTTTCTTTCCACTGCATTATTTTTAGCCTGCCATACCTACAGTAATAAACCAGTAACTGAGCTCAGGCACTTCCACCTCCAGTTCAAACTGAGCAACAGTTGACGAGAGGACGACTGTAGGTTTTTGAAGAAACAGACACAAAGGCAGAAATAGCCTCCTGCTCTTCCTTTTCTCCTCTTTTCCTTCCTGTGCGCTTTCCTCCTCATCCTGGCAGCCTGGCTGTCAGTCTGTCCGTCTCTTTGATCCTGCCCTCCTTTCGAGGCGCCTCTAAAAACAGAAAGAGAAACTCTTTGATGTTTGGTTCTCACAGCGTGACCCCTTTTGACTCAGAAATCACCCAGTGACTCATGCACACACACAAACACGCACACTCACAAACACAATGATCGATCTTACTGGTGTTGCTGTCCTAGCGTGACCATCTTGGAGGCGCAAGACCCAGAAGATCAATGCGGTGTGTGTGCGTGTTTGTGTGTACCTAGAAGAAGGTCTTTGCCTGCAGAGGATTAGGCTAGAGGAGCATCAAAGGCAAGGTTTGATGCGCAAAGTGAATTAAAAGACACACACACACACACACCTTTGACTGCAGAGATGTCAGCGGGGGATGTCAGTGATGTTTATAAGAAACAGAGACAGGCTGGCCCAGAGGTGAAGTAGCAAAATGGCAAATATTTTGAGTTTCATCAAAAATGTTTCATAAATGCACCGAGCCTCCAGCAGCTCAAATCAGCCACTTTCTTACCTTTCTAAGACACCTTTGTATAGATTTGGTCGTAGAATATTGTGCAAAAGTCTTGAGCCACACGTGATGTCTTCATGTTTATAGTCAGACTTTCTTGAACAATAGTCCTCCCCGGCTTCCTGAAGGTCTTTCTGAAAGTTTTTATTTTTTTGAGACATTGGCTTCTTTTCATTCACTTTCAGTCTGATCCATGTTCCTGACCATTTCCAGAGGAGTGATTTTTTAAAATTTGTTTAAGCCTCTTAACACTGACTTCTGAATCATTCAAGGGATGATCCAGCATTGTGTCCACACGTAGCACAGTGTAGCAAAGGACCAATTTTAAATTGTATCTTCAGGCACTTTGTTACTACCAGCCTGCCACAAAAACACATAATTTGTACCTATTTTTTAATTCAGTGACAAATGGCAAAGATAACATAGTTTTACGGACTTAGAATAGTAAAGTAGAATAGTGTGGCCTAATGCTTTATGGCCTGATTGGATTTTAATATGTCATGCAAAACCATCTGCAATGTGCAGATGGAGCCTGAACTTCAACATTACTGAAGCAGTGTGGATAAAGAATGGAACAAATAAAACAGCCAATATCCAAAGAAGAGCTTTGAATGTCCTTCAAGAAACCTGGAGAACTATTCCTGAAGACCACATTAATTCCTGAACACTACTTAAGTGACAAAGCTTGCCTAAGAGAGTTCAATAAGAAGAGATCAATTGAAGGAACTGAACATGATTTATTGAAATATAGACTTTGAGGCTACATAGCAGAGTGGAGTCCAATTACGGTTGTAGGACAGGAGTGGAGACACTGGTGGTGGCAGAGATGAAGCAGCTGGAGATTTGGACAAGGATGGCTAGGTTGAAATGGAGATCGCGAGGAGACTGATTCCATGAATGAGAGTCTGAAAGGCACTAGGACAGAAAAGCACAGGACTCAGTCTAACTGGCTCGCAGAAGGCATGGAAGCGGAAGTGATGTAAAGAACAAGCTAGCAGTCTGAACAATCAGGAATGCAGACTTCCTAACTGAACTGCCACACAAACAGCATTTCCGACTGTTGAAGAATAAGGGTGGTCATTCCAAATATTGACTTTGAAGCTTGTTAGAATTGTATAAATTCTATTTCCCTAAAAAATCACTGCACCTATTTTCAATTTTTCTAGCAAAATATTAAGAAATGAGGGACGGCTCCTGACTTTTGTGCAGTACTGTATGTCCACCTACTATAGACATGCACCACTATTCAAATCAAGCCGATCGAGACAGATGTGCCACAGATTTGTGAGGGATTTGGTTTGTTTAAACCTGATTACTTGTTGTCATCCAACTACATCTGAAGGCAAAAGTCTTATCAAATTGTCCACTCTTTATTGGTCCAAAATGCCAGTCTTAACAGCGCATCTGAAGAGAACTCGCTGTGCTGTATGTGAGGAAGGTCAAGTGCACATCACTGTCCGGAGTTCATGTGTGAGAACTGAGTAGTAAGAATTACAGCATCTGTCTTTGTAGTGTTGTGTTGTTGAGACAAACACCTACAGTACTGCAGTTTCTTGGTTCCATTTGGGATTTTTTCTTTTATTTGTTTATTTAAGGGTAGTCTTACTGTGAGTACAGCACGTTCACACACCTGGAAGCTGTAAATTACAGCCACAGTCTGACTTGCTGGCCTCTGTGGGTTAAAGGCCTTTCTTTTTAAGTATTTAAAGTAAGGGAGGTCAAATTGATTCTTTTTCACTCTTCCACATAGATTTTAGCCTTCCAGTCATGAGCCTGCTTCTGGAGCCTTTTGGCTGACGCATTGTGGGAAGTGTGCATGAACTTTAGTGTGTCAGTGTATGCAAAGTTATAAAAATTGTCAGAAACAGCCCTTGAATTCTGATGTCGGAAAGGCTCGGTAGAAAGGAGTTTCAGATGCTGCATTTTAAACCTGCAGCAACACTAACATAGTACGGACACCGAAGTGAAAGCAGAAAATGGAATCATGCAAAGTTCAACTTTATTTACGTGCGTCATCTTGATCAAATTTTGGTAATGTGATTGTACATTATCTGTGTTTCACATTGGGGTATTTTTTTCTGTTATGCCATTTTCTGTGTAATAGTAATAAATCATCTTCTTACCTGCAAGATTCTTTCTACAGAACTGAAGTGAAAAAGTCTGATAATGGAAAATAAGAATAATCCTGTCACGGTTCATGGTTTCACAGCAAAATGATGGGCAGTTCCCAGTGATCCAGCTGGTTGGTATGCTGAGGGGCATCGCATCTGGAATGAGGTACTGAGACACACACACACACACACACACACACACACACACACACTACAGAAATCCATTTTACTATAAAGATGAAGAAGAAACTTTTTTCTGATCTTTCAGCCTGGTCTGAGGATTTAGATTTCTTTTTGACAAATATCAGTTCTTTCATATTCTGAGATTTCTGAGATGTGCTGATATCCAATACCGTCTGGTCATGTGCATCAGCAGCTTGAGATATGCTGTCTCTCTTAGGCACACACACACACACACACACACACACTGATACCAGCACACACACAAACAGAGACAAACTCTTGCGTCCTGCATATTAATCCACTGTTAACATTAAGAGCACCACAACTTTTCAGCTTGGCAGACTTGAAAAAATTACACACACACACACACACACAGATGCTATCAGTGTTTATTGCAGGCTGTGATAGCACAAAAACGTGTTAGTGTACACACATACATTTAATCCCATTCCTATTTCATTGAAGGTAGCTGGGAGTGATAACGCGCACACACGGACAAACACACACACATGCACATAACTCTAAATCCCATTACCTTTTTTATAGTAGTCTAGGTAGCTGGCAACAGATAACACAAATTCATACAATAAATCCCGTTGATGTTACAGGTACCTGGCGGAGATGAGTTATGTTCACCGGGACCTGGCAGCTCGAAATATCCTGGTTAACAGTAACCTCGTGTGTAAGGTGTCTGATTTCGGCTTATCACGTTATCTGGAGGAGGACACCTCCGACCCCACCTACACCAGCTCGCTGGTATGTAAGCTAAAAACACACTAATGCTTCCTTCATCCTGCAGGCTAAAGGTGGGCAAAATGTTTGTTGCAGTGGTAATTTTTTATCGCCGGGGTGCTGGGCTGTTCCACTTACATTTACACAAAAATTACTGAACTAAGATTCAGTATTTTCACAAGTAAGCCAATAATTTTTAAATAAAATGTTTAGTTCAGTTCTGTTTTTCAGGGGTTTTTTTTGAACAGTGTGCTGGAAACATTCCTCTGAAATGTTGGTCCATATTGACATGACAGCTTCACACAGATGCTGCAGATTTTCCTCCTGCACATCGTTTCACAACATCCCAAAGGTGCTCTATTGGATTTGGATCTGGTGACTGTGGAGATGATTTGAGCTTTGTGAGATGGTGCGTTATCCTGCTAGAAGCAAGCATCAGAAGATGGGCATCATAAAGGGATGGATATGGTCACCAACGTTACCCGGGCAGGCCGTGGCGTTTAAATGATGATCTGCTGGTACTAAGTGTCCCAAAGTGTGGCAAGAAAATATCCCCCGCACCATTACACCACCAGCACCAGCTTTAGATGCTCGGTTTGAACTTCAGCACATCGTTTTGACCATGTTAACATGCCCATTTGCACTGAAGTGTAATTTGTTGTTACAGGTAGCTACAGGCATAGTTTTTTTGCATTAATGAGCAGCTGAACAGGTGTACCTAACAAAGTGGCAAATGAACATGTGCAAGGACAAGATTTTGGCAATCAAAACCCCAGAGGCTTCCATTTGTTATCTGAATACTATTGGCCACTTTGAGCGGGCAAACAATCAATATGAACAAAAGAGGGAAAGAATTAGTCAAAACGCTACTTTGAAACCATCTGCTAATAGATAGCAAGTGCTCCGCTTTCATTGGCTTTTATTTTTTTAAATGTATCTGCATTTGAAAACAATAAAAACTGCTGCACATTTGTTGAATCCTGGCAAGAAGAATCTCCTGAAAATGTTACCGTGTGAGGTAACAACGACTCAGAGTAATCTTCCCAAGGCAATCAGAATATTAATCATCCAACTTGTAGGAACTTTTCTATAATATGATAGCAATTTGTTTTCATAATAACATGTTTTTTACATGCTCAATAATTTGATTGTGATATGTGCCATTTCCTACACGTTTATCTGTGTGGTGGAGCCAAACTGCCTGTCTGGAATCTTAATTAAGACTAAACTGATAAAGGCCGGATTGAAGTTTGTCCTGCGGGTGGTGCACGGGACATTTTAGGAAGACTCGGCTTGTCAGATCGCCTTTGCATTGTCAGACACATTTTTCATCAGTCTGAGCCGGACTTCACCAGCCGCCGCCGTACCTCGGCTCAGCTGTGCTTTGAGCTGAATGTTAATACTTTAAATTAAAATGTGCTCGGCTAATTACATTTAAAATGTTGGCATGCACTGGTCGCAGGTAACAGTTATTTTGTTTCTGCCACTTCTCACCCATCCATGTGGTTGCTGCTGAGTAGCTTCCTCGTTAATAAAAATTGTGTTCAGCCACTTATCGTGTTCCTGTTACAGTTTTGATGACTTTGCACACAAAAGTCACTCTCTTTTTTTTTTAAATATATATCAGTAGTCAATCCTGCATTGCCCATTATCCCACAATGCCTTTCTTACGTCCTGTAGATGTGAAGTCACAGCATGTTCACATTGTTCATACAGCACGTCCTTTACTCCTGGGACATGTTCTGGCAGTGACAGGGACTTCTCCCCATCACCCAGCTGATGGATGGTCACCCCTGTGGCCATTATCTGGGTTAGTCGGATCCACGGCGCCTGTCCTTCCTCTTTATCCAGCGCCAAAAGCTGCTTTTCTCAGGCTCCTCCACATCCTCTCCAGCTTGCTTCCTGGCACTCTGCAGCCAGCTCCTCATATTTGTCCTCCTGGCACTCGAAGGCAGCCTTAATCTCCCCCTCCAGTGGTACTGTCAGCTCAGTGAGGTTCACAGTTGTGGACGACACTACTATGTTGGGACAGAGAGACATGATGATGATCTCAGAGGAGAAGTCAGACTGTCTGTCAAGGTCAAACCTCATGTTCCACTCCTGGGTGGGAAAAAGGGCCTTGAAGTTCTTCTTCCCCTGCCCTCTGTGACAAACCTAATGTGGTTTGTCTTTGCTGTCCTTTTGCCGCACCTAAATCAGTTTGGCTAGCTTTCTTAAAACCTGGTCAAAGTGTCATCTATAGCATCCCGGGACACTACGGTCTTACAGCCTGCCAGGATGTTCTGGATTCTTGCACTTGGAGCATTGCAGAGTTAGCAGATCTTATAACGCTCTTCCTCCATCCTGGTCACCTCCGCCACCACGTCTTCTTCCTTAGACCAAAACCGTGTCACCTTTCCCCATCCTAGCCCAGCTCTCCCTGTCTGGACTGTGCCAGTTATCTCTTGGTGTTGCAGCCTACTGATAGCTTGGCTCATCTTTGTTTGACCATTCCACTTCGAGCCGGTAGGAATCTTGCCGACCGGACTGTGGACTCCATAAATATATCATAACCACAAATCCCACTGTAACCTACATGTATGCACCTCCCTACAAATGTAAGTGCACATAATGTTGACACAAACACCAACTATCGTGACTGACCTGTTCAGCACCATTGATTCCTCTTATGCATTTGCGGCTACTTTTTCGCGACACTTTTATTAGTGAGAGCATTTATTTGTTTCTGCTGTGGCTGGCACCACATATAGAGCACCGGGACCCAAGCACAGTGTAATTAACACACGCACCATGCACAAGCATGAATCCTGGACCCTGAATTGGTTGCATCATAGCCTCAGTTTTAAGGTTGAATGGGTCATTTGCCAATCGGAAGGTTGGTAGTTTGATCCCCGGCTTCTGAAGTTTGCATGTTGAAGTGTCCTTGGGCAAGACACTGAACCCCGAGTTGCTTCCATCGAAGTGTACAAGTGTTAGACACCTCGCTTAAGTAAGA
Organism: Apistogramma diplotaenia; assembly: GCA_015052665.1. NCBI lineage: Eukaryota > Metazoa > Chordata > Actinopteri > Cichliformes > Cichlidae > Apistogramma > Apistogramma diplotaenia. Next base: position 13,012 of record VOQJ01046945.1, on the reverse strand, counting down.
AAAGTGTTTGGTGAATGAGGCTTGTAGCAAAAAATGCATTGAGTGTTCATTTACAGTATATACAAGTACCAGTCCATCCATTTAACTCTAGGCAATCAGAATATGTAAGACTCTGGACTTCAGAGGGTTAATGGTCTACACACTGCCTTAAACTCATGCCGCTTACCTGGATTAAAAAGGATTGTATTAACGAGAACGGTTTGTCTTAAGCACTTCCTTTAATATTGAAAATTTGATACACCAGCCAAACCGGCATATGGCAATGCATCCTTTTATCCTGGATTTCACTCAGCAGTCAGAAGGAAGAAGTTTTTGTTTACTCACTACTTTGTCTTCATTAGAAAAGACAACAGCAGGCAGATGCGGATTTGTCTATGTGAAGCAGGTGGATGCTATCAAGCATCTGCTTCGTCTACACTTCCACACTGGAGAAGAACAAGAAGAACAAAAATGTCACCCGCTCTTAAATTGCCCCCAAAGTTTACCATTTTTCTTTTTCACACGTACGTGTAGATAATGTATAAAATTCACCCAGCTCTCATCACTGTCTGAGACTTCAGTTAAGAACTACAGTATGAGACGAATACGTAAGCGGAACGATCAGCTGTAAAGCTGCAAATCCTTTTTCCTTCCCGTCTCTCTTTGGTTATTTATTTCCATCTTTTGTTTTTCCCTTTCTTCTCCCTTTTTCTTCTTTCTTTCTCTCAGGGAGGTAAAATCCCCGTGAGGTGGACGGCACCAGAGGCCATCGCCTACAGGAAATTTACGTCAGCTTCAGATGTGTGGAGTTATGGGATTGTCACCTGGGAGGTGATGTCATATGGAGAGAGACCTTACTGGGACATGAGCAACCAAGATGTAAGTCACCACCTGCCTGTCTGAGAGGGAGAGACTTTTGAGTTCTCACTGATGTCTGTGACTGTTAAATATTGCGTACGTCTTTTCCGGTATGTGTGCGTGTGCGTGTGTGGGGCGGGGGAGGGGGGTGTTTGGGGGATGTGCTTGTTTGTTTCCTCTGTCACAGCAGGGTGTCTGCATGTCTAGGAAAACACACGGAAAATGAGGACATCAATTTAAGTGTCACAGAAGTGTTTGTTCCGTGAAAATCAGACCAAAAGGCAAAGGATTCTTTTTTTCCTGAGCTGGTATTGTCTTTTGGGAATATTTCATGGTAGTGACAGCTTTATTCCAATTACCTTCACACTGTGATCAATTTGCTGCAGCACTGCTTTACCTTGTTTTTTTTCCTCTTTTTGTGTCTCCTCGTATCACGCTGATGCTTATTAAGTGTTTTGAGATTGCATTCATCCTGATGTTATTCAGGCTAGAAATTATATTTTCGTGATCGGTGCACATTTACTATTTGTGAGTTTTAATATTAAAAAAAAAAACTTAAATTTTTAGT
>VOQJ01046941.1:12585-38954 GCA_015052665.1 Apistogramma diplotaenia | reverse complement strand
GAACCATGACATGCCAGGCAGGAGGAAAAGAGAGAGACCACAGAGGACACGAAGAAGATCTTCAGATAGATAGATAGATAACTTTACTGATCCCACAAGGGGAAATTACAGTTTCAGAACACCCACCAAGTACACAAACAAGACAAACATGGGAGATGGGGGGGCTGCGGTCGTATATCCTGTTACTACAGGTGCTACCGTTTCAAACAAGATGATCAGAGAAGCATAAGGAAAATTAGGGTAAAGAAAATTCCCCCCGTGCAGTGCTCCGGGAGGGGAGGGGGTAGGGTGCTGACAGAGGAGAGGTGAAGTAGAGTATTGCAGAGCCATGGTCCGGCCCCCGCCAAACAGTTTTGCTGATAAACTGTTTGGCGGGGTGGTCATAGTCAGCAGCCTGAGACAGGTCCCCGCTCCCACAATCACAAGAAGGGAGGGGGTACGAAGTGCAGAGATTAGAAGCCAGCTCCAAGGCCAGCCAAGCAGGGAAGGCCGGATAGCAGATAGCGCAGACGCTGTTTTTCTCAGCAGCCTTGAGTTCACTGGGACAGACAGTAAATCCAAAAGAAAAAGCCGAATTCTGGTTACCGTTCATTTTCTAAGCAGACCCGAACTTTCTCTCCGGGTCGAATCCACTCCACCTGCACGCACATTCGCGTGGTTGTGAGCATCCAGCTTACGGCTTAAGTTGTTGGTTCTAAGGTTGTACATGTCTGCAAAGACCCACATTGCTCTTCTTGTATTCACGGGAAACAAAGTATCCTGGAAGCCCAAACAGAAGAAAACCAGCTACCACAATGGCCAATAGAGAGACGCCTTCGATATCCCCAACACACAGAGTAGCCAGACACAGTGGTCTCCACTCACCCCATGAGTCTTGGACATATCCGACAGGATCAGTACCGCCGGGACAGGCAGGGCTCCCTTCCCCTGACCTCAGAGTGGAGAAGATTCCATTGATTGAGTTGAACGCCCAGACTGCTAAATCCATCTCATTTAAATGTAGTAATGTAGTGTCAGTATCAGAGTCCTTTTTAATGCTGGGTGCCTTCCTTACACATTGGGAGGTGTAGCTGTCTTCCAAAGTAGGGAGATGTGTGTTGTGCTTTTTTTGGCTGTTCCTATGTACCTCTGAACTTGGATACAGCACCATGGTTCACACAACTAGGGAAAAATACACCGTCTTCGATATAGTAAACCATAAGAGTATCTAGCAAATTGTTGTGTGATTTTTACCTTTGCAAGTCCCAATCCGTAAATCCCCTACAGTCAAACAGACCACTTATTTATACCATAAATGAAAGCTGAAAATAGTGCCCAAATTAAAATATTTAATTATGAAACTTCAACGGCACATTGAAAGAAAACCCCTTTAACAGCTCAATGCTGGAAACGCAGCACATCAGAACATATTCATGTAAAACAATAAAACAACAAACTTTGCACTTGTGTGTGCTACTAAATTATTTTTGTGCTTCTGAAATATTTAGCTTGTTAGTTCCAGTGCGGCCACCTGATAAAGGAAGCCACAGCCTGGAATGACATGGTCACCATGCTCGATAAAAGTCATTTTGTTTGGTGGTTTGCCCCATCTTACCATTATAAACATATACATATGTAAATTATTCATGCAATAATATAGGTGTACACAACAATATTTTTCCAAGAAACATTTGAAAAGTTTGAAAGTAAAAGATCAAATAGCATTTTTTATGTTTTGCTCCAAGAATTTACGGATCTGTCAGGTGTCCGATGTGGTCCCCCCCATAGTAAACTCATTCGTACGCCCTTGCCTGCAAGCCTCAATAAACTGAAGCAACGCAGTAAAGAAGACTGGGCCAAAGTTCCTTCGTATCAGTGTGAGAGACTGAAAAAGTTATTGCTGCAAACGTGGTCCTACAGGCTGCTGATTCATGGGTGGACTACATTGGGTCCCGTGAAAACGCTCTTGTTCATGACTGTTACTTCTTTGCAAGCCACACTGTGTGACACGGCTCTAATAATCTTTGATGCATGTAGACTTAACGATGATAATACCTACTGACAAAGGGACGAGGTGCACAGCTGGTATTCCTCCACAGATTACGTCCACGTTATGTCACCTCATGTTTGGAGCGGTTATAAAAGCTGGAGGTCACAACATGCAAATGTGCCTCTGCTGCTACAACTCAACTGCATTTTCTTCTTTCTTTGCTACCTTTTTATTTATTTATTTTTTTGCACGTAGCATCTCACCCTATGTTGGACTTGTGTGATGCAGGACTGTCATTTTGGTGCCACAGTCAAAGTGCTCATGTACTGTAGTGCTCCTGTACGGTATATAAAAACCAGCCCATTTACCATTACTTATCAGGCACTATTTCCACAGCAGGAATAACCAACAGAAGAAATCTGACAAATTTTGTGAGATAAATTTAGTCTTTTCAACTGACATTTTTACCCAGATGAGCAAACGTTCACTCACTGAGACACTAAATATTTCCATCCACTGTGTTTGTATGTACTACCACTGTGGCCAGCATAAAGTGATTAAAGTGTCTCTTCCTGTAGGTTGAGCCGGGTTCCACATGTGCCGTGTTCGGTCTGGGAGCTGTGGGTTTGGCTGCAGTCATGGGGTGCAAGGCTTCAGGAGCCAAAAGGATTATTGCCGTTGACACCAACCCAGAGAAAGCAGAGAAGGCCAAGGTGTTTGGAGCCACTGACTTTGTGAACCCAAAGGATCACACAAAACCCATCAGTGAAGTGCTGGTTGAGATGACCAGTGGCGGAGTGGACTACTCTCTGGAATGTGTTGGGAATGTGGAATGCATGGTAGGAACATTATTCTGGTTTATCAACATGATGGAGAGGTGTCTACTGATAAAAGCCCTTTGTTAATGTATCTTTGCATCTTTCTGGATGCAGATCTGCTGACTCTGTGCTGTTTCTTCCTCTAGCGCAGTGCTTTGGAGTCCTGTGTGCCAGGCTGGGGCGTCAGTGTGATTGTTGGATTTACAGACCTGCATGATGTATCCACCCGACCTGTTCAGCTCATGGCAGGACGCACATGGACCGGCTGCCTGTTTGGAGGTCAGACAAATATCAGCAACTTATGTTCTCCTTATAAGCTTATGTGTAGCTTCTGTACAGCTGCTGTATGAGAAGCTCTGTTTGTGTTTTGGGGGGCTCAGGATTTAAGAGTAAGGATGGCGTCCCTGAGATGGTTAAAGCTTATCTGGACAAGAAGGTGAAGCTGGATGAATTCATCACTCACAACATGACTCTGGACCAACTCAATGATGCCATTGAACTGATGAAGCACAGCAAATGGTAGACTTGCTCTCATACACAATTTGTGAATCATCAACCACACATATGAATTATTTTTACTTCAAAGATTTGCTGAATTCTTTTCTCATTTTTCCACAGTATCCGAGCAGTCATGAGAGTTTCTCCACAGTGAGACCACCGTACTGCTTTCAGCAACACTGACATGGCAGTGTTACACTGGATTTCCAATGAAAATCATACATACAGCGCAGATTGAATCAGTCAGTAGCATTCAGTGAAATATGATGCGAGGGTTCATGTAAGCAAATGCATGTCAAAGATTGTCAAAGATCCATTTCAAGATTGTGTATGTGTGCGCGTCACACAGTGGTGTGGACACCTCAGTCTCATTAAACACGTTAATTAGCACATCCTCTGGTTTGGCGTGTTCCTGTGTATTAACTAGCCAGCACTTTTGCTGGGTTCATGGAAAAGTGGTTAGTGCTAAGTTGCACATTCGTGTGCCAGCACAGTGATATAGTTTCAGGCGAGGACAAACCTCGGCCCAGATGACAGGGGCACAAAAGCCTGAGGGGATCTCAACATAATACGGGACAAAGAAACAGATCCGTGTTCTTGAATTACCTCTTTTCTAAAGCTCATCTTCATTTGTTCAGAAAAAATCTTCCCTCTGACATACATAATATGGTGTATGATTAAACCAGCTTTTCTGCTCACAAAGGTCGATGGTGATAACAGGGATCAGCTGACCTAACCAAACACAGCACTGGTGTTTCATGGTTTTATCTCCAGTTGTTCAACATGTTATATGTAGCCTTATAAGAGTACTGACAATCTTTATAATTTTACATAATTAATGTATACTGTACAGCAAGTTGTTGTAATTAAATGATCTGAACCGAAACCGGTGTTTTCCCAGGCAGATGCATTCCTGTGAATTACCACAAAAGAACCTTTAAACTGGAAAGAAGAGTGAACTTGTATTATGAAAGCTGTGTGCAGTTGCATGCTATATTACAAAACTACACTATATGCACAAAAGTACAGAGCCACACTTAATCCAAATTGGCACAGGTGTATAAAAGGAGCACTCCAGCTTGTCTTGTGCTTAGAGCTTTATTCCATGATGGGTCCTGCTGCATGAGGTATTCACTAAGACAAAGTATGATGAACAGTAACACTAATGACCTCAAAACAACTTAAAATGTAGTCAAAGCGCTGTCCAGAGGAGGAGAAAATTGATGTCTCTGAATTATCTTCACTTTGTACTCACATGCTTGCAGAATATGAAATCTTGAGGAACAGCTCAAGAGTTTATTTCAAAATACCCATAATCATAGAGGGGAGGGGAAAAAAAAAGGTTTGCCAAATGCAGCACAAACCAACAAACCAGTTCACTCCCTGGGCAGTTTATCACCAAGATAAGGATGATGGAGGTTTACTTAGTAACTAGTTTGGTGCAGTGTTTCCGCACAGTGTAATGAAATTGGCACATTACAGTAGCTGGATTTGTCACTTAAAAGAAACTGAAGCTACACTACAGATTTAGTAACACAAATCAGTTGTGCAGCAGCAGGTGTGCACAAGAAGCAGCTGAGCATCGAGAACAGAAATGTTAAAATCACTGATATAACTAAAGCTAGCACTGAGAGCACAGACTAAAGAACCCAGTGCATTTGGAGCCAGACAGGAGGATTATAAGCTTATGTTTAAACACCTGGCAGAAGGACAAAACCTGAAGTCCATCCTAGCAGGACGACAACAGCACTGCCTGCCAGAAAGACTGAACAGGCATGCTAAAAGTGGAGGATTCATGGTGTAGTAAAAGACACTGCCCCCCCACAAATTGGACTCACTTCCGACCATTTATTTTGCTCTTTGGACATTTAGTTTTCTTATAACAATGCAGATTTCAACCATCACAATGACACTTCACTGAATGTCTGCAGATTCCTTTTATTTTGGAAACTGTACCGTTGGCATGAAAGCTGAGCAGAAATACAGCGTGCTGATAAATAGCTGGAATTATTGTTTTTGAAGGCAGCGGGGGCGTTTTGTTGTGGAGAAACTCGTGACCGTCTGGAAACTGAGGAAGGAGAGACCATTAATTTGTGTTGCTCAGAGTAGAAAAGTCAATGTGCTATTTGCTGTGGTTCACCTTATTCTGGACAGACACTCAGAACTGCCCGGATGCTGTGAAATAAATTCAAGGACTTTCTCCCATTAGTTATTCATTTGCATTTAGTTAGTAAGTTATGAACAGTGGAAGATTTACGTACCATTTGCCCTGCTTCAACAGTTCAAAGGCATCGCCGATTTGGTCCAGAGTCATGTTGTGAGTGATGAACTCGTCCAGCTTCACCTTCTTTTCCAGGTACGCCTTCACCATCTCAGGGACAGCATCCTTACTTTTAAATCCTGAAGTTTTAGATTTAGAAACTCAAGTTCAGATTTACTCATTTTGTGAATGTGCTGGAATGCTGTTCCAGCCCACTTATGGTCATGTTTGTCTCACCACCAAACAGGCAGCCGGTCCACGTACGACCGGAGGTGAGCTGAAGAGGTCTGGTGGATACGTCATGCATGTCCGTCAGGCCCACAATCACACTGACGCCCCAGCCTTTCACACAGGACTCCAAAGCATTGCGCTAGAGGGAGAAACAGCAGAGTCAGCAGATCTGCATCCAGAAAGATGCTCATTGAAAAGGAAAAAAGATGGATTTTTCTCATTACAGAAACATTTGCATTCAAGTCACCATATTAGATTAACTCTACCATGCATTCTACATCCCCAACACATTCCAGGGAGTAGTCAACACCCCCACCAGTCATCTCCATCAGCACTTGGGTTATGGGCTTTGTGTGATCCTTGGGGTTCACAAAGTCAGTGGCTCCAAACACCTTGGCCTTCTCAAACTTGTCAGGATTGATGTCAACAACAATGATCCTTTGGGCTCCTGCAGCCTTGCAGCCCATGACTGCAGCCAAGCCCACAGCTCCCAGACCGAACACGGCACAGGTGGAGCCCGGCTCAACCTACAGGAAGAGTTCAGTTAACAGTGCACATTTGACCACCACAAGTTTACAGATCAAACTGTGCCAGTCTAGTGGCTCTAGCAGCAGCCCGCCATACACACCTTGGCAGTATTAATAGCTGCTCCATATCCAGTGCAGACCCCACACCCAAGAAGACAGACTTTGTCCAGAGGAGCAGTAGGATCGATCTTAGCCACAGCCATCTGATGTGCCACAGTGTACTCAGAGAAGGTGCTGGTTCCCATAAACTGTCGCAACTTCTTCCCCTTACAGGTAAACCTGGAGGTTGCGAATGCCACCTCTTTGGAAGTCATTCTGGACCTGAACAAGAGGGGAATAAAAATAGTTAACCTCAGCCTCACTGAATATTTAATGTGACATTAACTGGATGCATAAACACCCAAAATGAGAACAAAGGCGAGTTCTGAAAGATGTGGAGGGAGATCCTGCTCACCAGACGACATCACACTGGTTTGTTTTTGGACTCTTACAGAAGCGACATTCTCCGCACTGAGGAATGTAGAGGGGAATCACCTTGTCTCCTGAAAGACATTAGTCAGGTGTAGATGAGGTTTCCAGTCTGCTTCAGTGTTTCAGACAATTGAGCAGCACAAGATGCTTATGTGATCCTTGGTTTACTGCTTGTATGCTGAAAAGTGAAGTTGATTGAACACCACTTGCACATGCCAAGAATTTTGAATCTGAGTAACCCAACATTGTGAACATAATTTATGACAAACACCTTCTGGACAAAAGTTCAAACCAACCTGGCTGAAATTCTGTGACTCCGGGTCCGACGCTCTCTACAGTGCCAGCTGCCTCATGGCCGAGGACGATTGGGAAGAAGTCCTTGTCCAGAACCTTAGAAATGCAGTACAGGTCTGAGTGGCACAGCGATGTTGCCACAATCTGTAAGCAAGGGAATAGTCATTGAATCAAAGTCAGCGGTCCCAGTGCATCTTCCAGTAAAGTGCGAGTCTTCAAAGTGGATGTCTCACCTTTATGCGGACCTCATTGGCCTGGGGTGGGGCTACCTCTATCTCCTCAATCACCACCGACTGCTGGGGCTCCCAGGCTACTACCGCCTTGCACTTGATGACCTAAAGAGGCGGTGACATCATGTTTTAGCCAAAAGGATAAGCTTAGCATTTTACGTTCAACCACCAGATGAACCGCAAAAGTATTCATGTATTAATGCAACAGTCTTTGTCTAACATCCATGAGTTAAATCACATGAACAATTAAATGTACTTACATTACCAGCTGTGGTCATTTCTGCAACCAAAATGCAGAGAAGGCAGTTACACTTCGAGGGGCAGGACACTCATTTCACAGCAAGTCATCCCAGTTTGAGGTTTAAATTCATAAAGTTTTAGTTAAAACAGAAGGGAGTTGAACTTAGAGCCATTTACTGAGTAGCAGTCAGGTTTTCCTTACATTTACAGCAGGATACATCAACTCCTTACATCTGCAAATATTAGAACTAAATGCTAAATGATAAATTAAGACTTCACTGCGAAGTGATTGGTCGTCACTTGTAGGATGTTTCTAAACCATAAAATTTGGGATGATTCAAGCTTTGCTTGTTCATGAAAGTTAAAGTTGGGTAAATGACAGCTGCATTCACAATGAGCCCACACTGAGCAGCACTGAGGGTAAACACTCAGAGCTGACTGAATTTACTCTAATCAGCCTTTCTGGGAACAGAAACCTAAGTTCATCAACTCAGTGGTTTTGGGCCTAGCTTGGGTTACCATGTTCAGACAATGGAGGAGATTCTCCACTGCTCAGGAGGACCTCCAGCCATGCTGGAAGCTTTCCAGAACCACACAACAAGACAGCAATGAAAGACAACAGCTGAATGACTTCAGGCAGGTATTTGTTTCCCTTTTTGGGGGCAGAAGTGCAGAACAAGCACACAAACATAATCACAAGGAGGAGATCAACTTGCTGCACATACCTGGAGGAATAGCGGCTCTGCAGCAGGTGGGAACCAGGTGATGCTACAAGCTGCAGGTGTGTAATTAAGGGCTGACCAATATTCACGTAACAGCTGAGTTTTCCTTATAAGGAAAGGAGTTAATGAGGCATGCCTAAATGAGTTGACCTGGAATGTTAAAATGGTTCAAAGCCCCCCTCCCCAAAGACACACACACGCATACACAGAATAATAATAAAAAATAAAAACAATAATAAATAAAAACAATAATAACGTACTGACTAATGAAAGGAAAATGGAATTAAAAGGAGTGTATGCTCCTTTAGTTTATCCATAATGGTTAAATTTAAAATGTCCTACTGCACTTGAATGCATTGTTCAGGGTAACAGCCAATCAGGAATCACGCTCAGAAGCGTAGGGTGAAATCGAGGCGCATTGCTACTTGTCTTTTCCCTTTCTGACTCTAGACATGACGGAGAAGGTAGCTACATGCTAAAGACAATAACTTTGTTTAAAAAAGTAAGGAGAAAGCCAGAAAAATTAGCTCACTTGCTGTGAGTTCGGGAAAGGAGTGGTTCGATGAAGGGGGGACGAGTTACAGCCGCAGCTTTGCCATCCACGTCGGAAGCTGTGGAGGAGCCGAAGCTAGCAAACTTCGTTTGTAATCAAGAGCAACGGTGAGGATCGTGTTTCATTAGCTGTAGTTAGTGTGGGTCAGCTGCTGCAATTAAAACTAATGGGTGAACTAAGGTGTAATAAGTGCAGGCTGAATATGTAGCTGCAAGTAGGCAGCAGTTATTGTGGTTTCTGTATTGTAATGTATGCCAAAAGAGTGGTACTTGTGTTGTTTCTAAATATGTTTCGTAAGCTCAAATTATAGGGGAGCTCTAGTCTTCCTTTGTGAATTAAAGCAGGTTAGAGGGAAATTTTTGGTGTAGTTTCTCCATTGCATTAATAGGCCTGTGATGCAAAGGAAGAAGTTAAGCACACACAGTTTGTTTGAGATTGTAATTTAGTAGAACATTGTTTACATATATTTAGATATGTTGATTTTGAATCTTTATTGACGCATCTAAGAATAGGAAGTAATGTATATTTACGTGTATGACCTTGTCTATAGGTCAGGTTTTTTTGAGTGGGCAAGGAAAAAAAAACAATCTTGAGGATCCGGCGAGATTCCGATCCAATTCGATGGCGAGCTAAAAGGACCTTGAGGAAGACACCCAGCTCCAGAGGAGAAGAAAAGAGTCAAGTACGCACACATACATACACAGACCATTCAGCATAACCGTTACACCTGCAACACGGCCTGTCCTTCTTTTGTTTTCATCCCTAGTGGGACATGTGCACAATTTTCCTTTTTCTGTTTTGTGGCGTTTTTTAATTGATTGTGGGCCATGGCAATTTTTATTTCTATTATGTAATAATATAAGAGTTGCTACTCAATTTCTGTGTACAGTTCATTATTACTGCTTTATTCGTTGGCTCCACAAACCAGGTCCTTCGGTTACTTCACCATTAAAGGTAATCCATTCTCGTATCTTGGGAAATTGGTTACAGCTGCCTTTGAAAACTAAAGCAAATGCAACGTTCAGCCAAGCGAATGCACATCAGCATATTCATGTAAAATAATTATAATGATTTGAAGTGAGAGCAGAGCAAATATGAGGCTTTTGTTGAAAGGTTAATAGTTTTATATATTTTATCTGAAATATTGCCTCCTTTCAAAGTCGTCAAGAAAGCAGTGGTTCATAGTTATGGTGAAAAATCTGCAATGTCATCATCAGTAGAGTAATTTCTGCCAAGCTAAACAGACATAACTGTTATAATTAAACAGGTCTGTAAATCTGAACTGACTAGAAAACTTTCCCCACACTGAACACAGTGTACGGTAATATTGAACTGAGTTACAGCCTCAGTGCAGACTTACAAAATAACACAACCACACCGGAACAGAAGCGAGGAAGCCAACCATCTGTTAACATCATTTATTTTGCTGCACAAACACTTCCTGGCTTTTGAACAATGATGGTAACATAATTTGAAAGGTCTTCGAGTGTGGCTGCAGATTTCTCAGGAATGCTGTGGTCTTATTGTGGAGAAACACTCAGAACCGTCCGGATGCTGTGAAACAAACACAAAGGACAAATTAGAAGACTTGCATCTATTAGTTCTTCATTTGTGCATCTAGTCAGTCACAGTGGGGGGAAGCATGTACCATTTGCCGTGCTTCATCAGTTCAACGGCGTCATTGACCTGGTCCAAAGTCATGTTGTGAGTGATGAACTCATCCAGCTTCACCTTCTTGTTCAGGTAGGCTTTCACCATCTCAGGGACGCCATCCTTACTCTTAAATCCTGAGCCCCAGAGAACAAACATATACAGTCAGCTAGACGACCTTCCTGCTGATGTGTCAAACCACACGTGCTTCTGCTTGGTTGCTTTCAGGTGACTGAATCTGAACTGCTAAACAATTCACAATAAATATGGATGTGCGCATGTTTTAATGCACCAGATTGTATTTGGTGCATTTCTATTTGCTAAAACAAATTAGCTGCATATGGATGCAGAATAAGTTCCCAAGCAGACTGAAACATGTGTATATTAAGGCTGCAAAGGCACTTAGTTATATTACATTACAATAGTTTGTGGGGATGATCATATGCGCCTCACCTCCAAACAAAGAGCCCTTCCATGTACGTCCAGCTATGAGCTGAATGGGACGGGCAGCAAAGTCATGCAAGTCCGTCCAGCCAACGAGCACGCTGACACCCCAGCCTTTGATGCAAGACTCCAAGGCGCTGCGCTGGATGATAAAGCCACAGAGATTCAGTTCTTAACCACATTTAGAAACCAGTCCAGCCTTCATTCAAATTTTTCACCGCTGCCTCACCATGACCGCCACATTCCCGACACATTCCAGGGAGTAGTCCACTCCGCCGTTTGTCATGCCAGCCAATACTTCACTGATGGGTTTATTGTGATCCTTGGGGTTCACAAACTCAGTGGCTCCAAACACCTTGGCCTTCTCAAACTTGTCTGGGTTGATGTCAACAGCAATGATCCTTTTGGCTCCTGCAGCCTTGCAGCCCATGACTGCAGCCAAACCCACGGCGCCCAGACCGAACACGGCACAGGTGGAGCCCGGCTCAACCTACAGGCAGAGAGACTTTGGTCGGTGTGGACACTCTGGACTTCTTAACACTTTATGCAGTAATAAACATCAGTCTTCATCAACTGTCAAACCTACACACCTTGGCAGTATTAACGGCTGCTCCATATCCAGTGCAGACCCCACACCCAAGAAGACAGACTTTGTCCAGAGGCGCTGCAGGGTCGATCTTAGCCACAGCCATCTGGTTCATCACAGTGTACTCCGAGAAGGTGCTGGTTCCCATAAACTGCAGCACTTTCTTCCCCTTACAGGTAAACCTGGATTCTGCCAACGCCATCACATCATAACTATTCTCAGCCCTGAACAGAAAACACTGGTTTAAAGTACTTTGCAGTGCTTCCATGCAGTGAGTAAACATATATAAAAAATGAAGACAAATATCAACATACCAGCCTTTTTCACACTGGTTGGTCTTGGGATTCTTACAGAAGCGACATTCCCTACACTGGGAGATGAAGAGCGGGATGACCTTGTCTCCTGAAATTCAGAGGTATGGCTGAGCTTGCCACATCTTACACAGTGAAGATGATCAGTCAGACAAATGAAAGCTTTAACTGACCTGGCTGAAATTCGGTGACGCCCGCACCAACACTCTCTACTATGCCAGCTCCCTCGTGCCCGAGCACTGCTGGGAAGCCGTCTTTGTGCATACCCTCAAACAGGTGGTACAGGTCGGTGTGGCACACCCCGGTCGCAACAATCTGCACGAGAGCACAGATGCTGGTTTCTTTCGGACACTTCAGGTGGTTGTGGCGGGTTCATAAGTGCGGTTCGCTAAACATTTCACATGATGCAACAAGAATTTGAAAGAAAGAGCAGAACTAATAAAACTGTCTTTTGCTTTTGATACATGATGCACCAGAATGTCCAAAGGAATTCAGTGCTTTATCTGAGTGTAGAGGCTAACATCTGTGCTGAGCTTTCATGGATTAAGTGCCGAGCTGCACCCTACTACTACTACTACTACTACTACTACTACTACTGTACTGCAATACCATGACGGATGGCTGATAAAAACTATATATATATCTCACATTTGCACATGTTTGATCCATATTTTTTATCTTTGGGTTTTCTCACCTGCACTTTGTTCTCGTCAGGCTACACATTTGTTAAATAACGGATCTGATATCAAGCAGGAATTCAGCATCATCGGCATGCATCCACATTCCTCAGTTCCCCCGATTAAAAAGGAGACTCTGCTTTTTATTTATTCAAGTTTAATCTTTTGGACTTTGCCACATGACCTAATTTTTGTGTGTCATCATCACCATGACAAACAGAATCAGAGTGTTTAGTTAGCAGCTCCCTACTGCAGATTGTAGTAGGGAGCTGCTCTTGACTGTGGACATTTCTCACCTTGATCCGGACCTCATGGGCCTGGGGTGGGGCTACCTCAATCTCCTCCATCACCATAGGCTTGTTTGGCTCCCAGGCCACTGCTGCCTTGCACTTGATGACCTAAGCGGCAGCATGAAATGTCACATTTTTGGGGTGCTGCTGAACTTCCAGACAGCTGTGTCACAAGCGCCCACTCAAGTATAACATGAAATGCATTAATGTCTATCTGGCACAAATCCAGGAATTTCAAGCATCTCAAAATGTTACTATTCAGCTGCTACAAGCAAGACCTCATGCAGAGGAGCTGCTGCTTAACAGTGTTTTTTGTAGTATTTCAGATAAGGCTTCTCCTGCAGAAAGGGCAACATCACGCGACAAACAACGGTCTAAAGTCCATGTGTTACCTATTAAGTGTTGTAAATGTAGGCTTTGTAATTTAACACCACAAATGAAAACATTCAGTAAATCACATGTTGTTACACTTCATAAACAAAGGATATTTTTTGTTCATTGTGTTTAGTTCCTGCTGTGAATTCTTGGACAACCACAATATTTTTTTGGCCTTCTGCAGCTTCACCCTCGCCAGAATTCATAGCTGCACAAAACCATCTGGATGGCTTCAAACTGCAGTCCAAGCCAAAACAGGACATGCAATATTTCACAGACATTTTATTACAGTTTTACTGCAGTCAAAGTAACAACTCCAAGCTGTGCTGAGTGGAATAAACATGCATGTGTAAAGAAATATACATTAACAGCACTGAAACATTTTCAGGTATTACAGTGTTCGTGGCACTCAAACACATTTAGACAAACACACAGCAAAATACACTCAAAAAATATATGAAAGTGAGGTTTGTTACAAAGTTTTCTGAACAAAATCAAAACAACCAAAAGAAAAACAACCAAACAAAAGCAACAAAAAAGAAAGTAACTGAAACTTTAAAGCTGCACAGGAGCCCTCCTATGTTAAATTATGTGCTTACCTTACCAGCGGTGGACATATCTGCAGCAGAGAGTCGCACAGTGAGAAGCTGAGAGGGACACGAGCTGCAGGACTGGAGAAGGAGAAGCCCTGGACTTGCTGGTGAAATACTACAGCTGGAAAAGGGGGTTATGTAACCGCCAGATGGGCAGGGACTTTCCAGTTATCAAAAACCAAAGAAGAGTTTTCTTTTTCCAGCCCTTAAAGCCACATGGGGGACAGATATGGAGGCTGCTGTGTTTGCACAAACTCAGGGCCAATATAGATGGTAGTAAATCATGGAAATATGCGGTTTTTATACTGAAAACTGTTCCTGATAATACAGCCATTATCAAACACTACCACGGCTCTAAACCCATGGTGGATGGAGGGGTTGGGTGGGTGTGTGGGTGACCCGAAGGTTCAGGGAGCCACAGGCATCAAGTTTACTGTACCGAGATGATCTTAGCCAGCTGCACAATCATGGATTAGAGGCAGAAAGGTGGCACACATGCCAAGCTTTGGATTTGTGTGCAATGTGAACTGGATTTTAGTAAGTGATTTATTATGGTGATTTATTATTCCACTTTTTAGTCTTAGATAAAGGTCAAAGGTCTTGGAGAGTACTCCATCATAAACTTATGTTAACCATCCTCCCAAAAACCTTAAAAGAAGACTTACTATTAACTCTCAAGTAAATATGACTAAAGGCTAGCAGCAGAAAGAGGACATACCATACTGGCTCATCTGCTAATGTTATTTTCACACATGAACTCCGGATTCTGTCACTCACAGTAAAGTCAGCAGGCAGTTACTCGTCCCTGTTCTCACATGGACTCGTGCTGAGGAGCTGCTGTGTTAAAGATCTGATGAAATTGGACATGATGTCTGGAAAAGTTCAGGACTGCAGTGTTCAAAGTATTCTAATGGCCGTGGTGCAATCACCTCACAAATAGCTGGTAGTTTAAAAAGATGCAGTTATGATAAACTTTAACTGCCTCTGTCAAACTGATCAAAAATGCATTACTCAGAGCCCAGTTTCCCTGCCAGCATGCGGAGTCTGAAACTGTGTTTCACAAATAGTTTCTTTTTGCACTTTTGTAAAGAGGATCCTCTGGTTACTCACAGCGTGAGCAGGGACCCAGCAACAGTTCAGATTTATTTATGCAGCATCAAATCACAGAGCACCTCAAGGCGCTTTACATTTTAAGGTAAAGATCCAACGATAATACAGAGGTAACCCGACATTCGGCCCCAACCGGTCGCGGCAGATGACTGCCCCTCCCTGAGCCTGGTTCTGCTGGATGTTTCTTCCTGTTATAAGGGAGTTTTTCCTTCCCACTGTCGCCAAGTGCTGCTCACAGGGGGTCGTTTTGACTGTTGGGTTTAATCTGTAATTATTGTAAGGTCTTTACCTTACAATAAAAGGCGCCTTGAGGCGACTGTTGTGATTTGGCGCTGTATAAATAAAATTGAATTGAATCAGAGGACCCCCCTTGAGCAAGCACTTGGAAACAGCGGGAAGGAAAAACTCCCTTTTAACAGGAAGAAACCTCCAGCAGAACCAGGCTCAGGGATGGCAGGTCAGATGAATGCTAAGATGTCCTCACCTTACAGAAGCCTTTTTGTAAATAGATCTAAATTAGTGAGACGTCACTTCCTCTCCAGCTTATGGCTGCCTGCTTTAAGCTGTGAGCTATACCAGGGAGTCGAGCACTTCTGATTTGAGCTGCTAGGAAACTTTAAAACAGGTGCACATATTTATTTAAATGTACAAACACACCTGGAAATGCAGTAAACCAGGGAAAAACAGTCTTTAATTCTAACAAAAGCCAATATTTGGTAAGCTTTCATGTCATTTCTTTAGGTCTAGTTTTCACTGCCTCTTTCATCCTGATTCAAAGCTTTTCTTTGGATGTTGGCCGTCTTTTGTTCTGTCCTCTGTCAGCATGATCCCACTCTGCTTCAGTAACACTGAGGTCCAAGCTCTGGGGAGGCCGTGAATCCATGACTGATGACTGTCCAAGCCTCACATTTCTTCTTTTGTCATCCAGTTTCCTCAGGTTTTTAAGGATGTACTGCATGCTGAAATATAACAGGTTCTCTTTTGACCTTTTTTGTAGATTCAGCTAAAGAAATGGGAATGGGCTAAATGCCTTAAACAAACTCTTCTGAAGATGATCAGGTACAAGAAGTGGAGTTAAATGAGTGAAAAATGTCCCCAAAAAACTAAATCCCTCGAAAGACTGAGGCAGTATTGTTCCAGACCACAAGACTTTTGCACAGCACTGTCCCTCATGACGTGTACTGCATTAGTATCTTTAAAAAAACTGAAGTCAATTGCAAATATTTTTACATTATTTTATTCATCTATTCGTGTAACTGACAAGGGTGAAACTTTACATTTGAATATTTTGCTGATATGTTGAAATAGTGCATTTTCTACGATGAAATGCATGGCAACCAGTCAACACAGATGTCACACACAGTGCTAATTAGACAGTGAGTACTGCTGAAAACAAAGAGGTCAGTTAAGACTTTCAAAGCTGAAAAAAAAAAAATCAAGTTATGACACTAAACCAAAGATTCTTAGAAAATCATTTGCTTCAAAAGGCACTACTGTATATCAGAAAACAACCATCTCTGTGTGGTGGGTTACACACAGTCACATGTCCCAGCTCACTCTATAATAAACAAAATATTCCAAACAACGCATTTTTAATGAAACAATATAAACTGTGCAGAAGAGAGCCGAGCCATCTTCCATAATAGCATTTCATACCGTTCAGCGCAAACAACCGAATGAAGGTTATTCTGCTTTTATGCATCATTTTCTACACAAAACAGATTTAATGGTTGAAAGTGGATGTCAGAGGACTGCTGAGACCTGCTAACTGAAGGGAAGCAGATCTACTTCATCTTCAAAACCCCATCGTTAAAATGTCAGGCCATAAAAATCATTACATAATGTTAAAATATGCTCTAAATATTTGCTTTGAGTATAATGTTATGACTTTCCTCGGCACAAACTTAAAAATACATAAAGATACATTCTGCATTTGTAGGAATAATATTGCAACCAAGCTTTCAGCTTGTGGACAATCATCTGCAATCCGTGGTTCTGATTTTACTACACAAAGGAAGCCAAATGAATTTACATAAGACATATTATGCAAGTATCTCCCACTGCACAGAAACAGATCAGCAAAGGTGGAAAAAAGCTCTCTGGACCCCAGAAAGACATGAAGACAGAATGAAGAAAAAGAACAGCAGTGTTTAGCTTTGAGCAGCACTCGCTCTGCTGCAGAGCAGCTTCTGGGATGAAATCTTCCTGTGCATGCATTAGTATGAAGAACGAGCGCTTACACAATGCTCGTCAGTGTGCACACATGCAAGCGGTAGTGTATGCATGTGGGATTTTTAGAAACAGCTGCCTTCATGAGGAGTGTTGCTGTGTCAAAGCTCAGGAGCACATTGCAAAGGCCAAGAATATCAAAGACAGGTGTGTATGTGGAAGAAAAACATCCTCCCCCCTCCAAAGAAACGGATTAACGTCATTACTGACTCGCTGGTCCCAGCACAAAAAAAACCTTTGTTTTTCAAGGCAAGAAAATAATTATTGGACACAAAGATCAGAAGTTAGGAGGAGCTGGATCCCATCCAGACCAGTTTACCCGCACAAATTCAGATGTTCTGTTTGAACCTCCTGAAGTGACGTAGAGGGAGAAGACAAAAACCACGAGGACGTCGGGCTTTCTTACAAACAGAAACATGGGAAGTCAAGCTTAAAAGTAATCTTTGATCATCTATTAGAGTTGAAATGGCATAAATGGACACTAAGTTGCATTAGTATGACATGTAAGAGCTGTGGGCACAGAGGCAGATCCTGGAACAGGATCACGTGTTTTAGGGGTAAAATTCCCCATTCAAGTTTCCGTTTACATTAGCTTTCCTTTCTTTTTTCAGTAGCAGCAAATCAACCATATGGCTTATCATTTATGTAAAGTGGTATTTTTATTTGTCAATAAAATAAAACCTTTTTTGGTTTTGCAAGAGAAACCATATTATGAAAGTGATTTTCACATAAAGTGGAGCACTTATGATACTAAACAGTGACAGTGGTGGATGTTCGTACCAATGTCAGTGTATGTAAACATAATCCTTGTGAGCCAAAACCTCAGGCCCTGAACAGGTTCTTCTGCGTCTGGGGTTAATATTTACCGAAGACATCTTTAATGTAATCGTGGCAACGGCCTGTGAGCATATAAGCCCCGCCCACTTATTATAAGCATCCTGTTTGGGAGGTGCCACCGTTCAGCTGGTTTCAATGAGGGGGCGCAAAATGGATAATTTTCTAACCGTGCATGTACTGAGGGGCTGCACCACACAATCACACAAATAAGGGTTATTTTGAACTGTGAATAATGCAAAGCTGCTCTCGCTGAGCCCAACAATAAAATTACAGATCTGGAGATAAGCACAGGTCCTCATAATCGTGTAATATATGTGAATTTAGTCAGACGATTTTGTAATCTCGCTTGGAAATACAGAATTACATGTAATGTAATTGCAATTACTTCATTACCAATGTTTGGAGGTCTTTGTTTTGTGTGTAAGGCGACAAATGCTTTCTTCTTTTTACAAATCAAAAGCAGTTTGCTTGGCAGGTTCATGGATTCACCAAAGCCACGAACAGTTTGTTTCAAAAGAGATCAACCACTTTGAGCTGTGCAGCTCCTTTCCTTCTCTCTCACACACACATACACACACTCTCACACACACACACACACACACACACACGATCAGTTCTGTTCAAACACAATCACTTTGGCACCGTTCCACTGAGCCTGCGCTGTGGTTCGTGGAGTCCTAAAACATGACTCGTCATTTTTGAAGGCAGGATTTTAGCTCACTGCAGCAGCAGACTTAACTGCAGCGGCCCTAAAAAACCCCAAACATTTGGCATTTTGGGAAATATGCTCATTTACTTTGTTGCTTAAAGATGAGAAGATACTACTTTTATATCTGCAGGAAAGTCAAAGTTAGCAGGCACCAGGCTTAGCTTTAAGACTCAAAGCTGGCTTTGTCCATCTTCTAATTAATTGTACCAATTAACACATTCTGCATCTGTACAAACTAGAAAAAGAAAGAAACCTGAAACACGTTTGCAGGCTCTAGCTTTGCATTTTATGTGGAGACATGAACTCTAAACTAAAAGATTTTTCATTTCCTGTATAGAGCAAAGGATGAAAAAAACCCAGTTCAGCCTAAAGTGTTTGGTCAAGATGCAGTACGACATCTGGGTGTTACCTGCACGTTCCTTAAAACCATCAGTGGGAAAAACATCAGTGGGAAGTGGCTTTAAAAGACAAAGATTGTGTTGGCTGCTTATGGCTATAACTGATGTACTGTAAAGGGCAAAGAACTGCTGTTTGATGGTTAACGGTCTGACTTTACCTCATTACATTTGCAATTTATATTAGATCCATGTCATAAAAACGATGTCCACCCTGGATGGCGAATCTCAAAGTTTAACAAAGATCAACACCACAAAAAAAAACTACAGACAAACCAAAAACAATATTTTAAAGTGAGTAAAAAAAACCACAGGAAGAAGCAGAAGAGCCATTTTCACAACCTGTGTGTGTGCACCAAAGGCAAAGTAAAATCTGGTGGCATTTTTAAATGGGTTGGGGGGGGGGTGTTACATAGTGGCAATATGATGGCAACGGGGCACACACGCACATGTCGGTCCTTAAGGAAGACTCGTGATCCATCTTGACCCACCAGTTCTGCGTTTCCTGGGGTTGTTCTGGTTCACGCCACTTTAGCTGCAGAGTGATTCATCAGTCGTCAATGTCCTCATACACATCATCATCAAAAGGCCGCGCAGAAGACGGCCGCATTCGGTGACGGGAGTACTTGAGCTGAAGGAGGTCTCCCACCTCGCTGATGACGCTCAGCGCCTGGGGAGAGATTTATACAAGCTGTCAAGGCCAATGTGTGGATAGAGGATGTTTAAAGATGCACAGATGCCAGTCTTGGAAAACCAAATTGCAAACTCGGGCCGAAGAAGAAGAGATCTCCGGTTTGTGCGTCTGCATTTTTCATTTCCAGTACCGTGATGAGTTCATACACACGTTCAAAAAAAGCAGCAAATCTTCATTCTACCTAAAGCTCTTGAGCCGAGGAGGAGACGTTCAGTCTTCTGCGGTTCAAGCTGTTGCACTGTGAGGTCGACAGTAATTACACAATGTAGGCACGAGTATATACTGCTGAGATGAGTGTTTACATTTTTAATGCGTTTCTGCTTTGTTGCATGTTTCTTTCGTCAGTTTAACTTTAAGCTGCGTCAGTAGATTTCTGCTCACTTGATGGCAGAGCAGCAAGAACAAACGCCCTTCCAAACGTTTAAAGATTCAATATTGTTAGTTTAATAACATGTTAATGGATTTATTGGCATAAATTTATAAATCTACATTTTCCTTTTTAGCACACAGCTGCTCTGAAAATATGGAGACAGATCTGTCGTCGCACATGTGAGAGGAAACTGTTGGTAAAGTGAGATTTCTCAGTGGGTTTGTTTCTCACGGTGAGTGAATCAATTACTGATTTGACTGATGAATGAACATATGTATTTACGTTAAGGAGTAAGGTCCATTAAAAGTACCTTACTCCAGCACTACTCTTCCAGAATGCACATCAGATCTCTGCAGAAACACGTGCATGAGTACAACGTTCACGTGACACCATGTTCAGCTTTTCTTGGGTCAAGGGCTTGTTTAGCAAAGCTGTGGGACTTCTTCTCAACATGTGGCCTACATGTGTAGGCTGCTTTTAAAGCAACATATACATACTGTTTATGATAAAGCCATGTGAGGATACTAGAAGGACTTTGTATCACATCTTAAGGTATAAAAGGAAGCTCAGTACTTTGGATTTCTGTCATTGCCAGCCTGCCCTCAAATACTCCACAGAAGTATGTCTTGAGTATCTTCTGTGTCATGTCAACCAAATATCAAAGAGTCTCTAGAGTCATCTACCTCAAGCTTTTAGGTGTAAAGCAAAAGGGGGTCATAGTGCCAATCCAGTCTGAAAAGTGAAGCCAATGCAAAAGTACCTCAGACCTACTGGTTGACTAGTTTAAAGTCATGAACACAACATGGTAGTAAATGATGGTACCCCTTATGTTACAGTTACACAGGGAAAACAGTGGTTGGAATCTTCAAAGTTGCTGCTGATTGATTTAACTGCAAAATAACACAGGCACTCTGCAACCAGAATACAACCTGCTGGCAACCAGTCGAGTTGTGCTCATGAGTGCAGACTGACTGCAGTGTGTTGGCACATGGTCAGTGAACCTTTGACTACAAACCTTTGACTCTGTCAAGAGTGAATCTGACTGCAATCAGTCTCAGTTGAACCAAGACTGTTTGGAGGCAGGTCACCTCCCACCAGTGAACCCGTGCAATCGCCTTGCAATCGAAACTGGTCACCCAAGAGGTTGAAAGTGTCGCATGCTCAACCAGGCAGATGACAACTTTTGCTAATCGCAAGGACTTTATAGTCTAAAAGCAGGGTCACCAGCATATGGCGGATCTCTGTCCGGTGTTAGAATCACAGCAGCACAAACGCTCAGCTTTGCAACGGGGCATCACAGTGGCTACATCCATCCTGTTACCGTTTCCACATCTTCAGATTCAGTAGTTATAACATGACATTTGTTTAAGGCTGAGATGTTATTGTGGTCAGTAGAATGAAATAATGAGGGCAATAAAATGATTCAGGTTGAGATGTACGTGTGGGTGTGCGAGAACGAAAAGATAATACTGCAAATGCTCAACAGCGGATAAAAGAAACGCACAAACCAACATGACACTTCAAAGTACGTGAGCATGATACAGAGAGGAAGGCTAACGGAGACAGATTTTAACAGCATGACAGATAAAAGCACTACGTTACAATACTCCCACTCCTTGTCTTCAGCTTATTTTGTTCAATTTTTTGAAGTGCACCAAGGATAATAGGAGTCGATGACATAACCCTGGATATACAGAACTTCCTGGAGACTCAGTCTGTATCCGAGCCAACTGAGCCACACAAATTAGACAGGAAGCGCAGGAGAAAGCTCAACCTTTGTGTGAGATGATTTACATTACTGTCAAAATAAGAGAAAAAAAAAAAAACGGAGGATCTGAGACGGTGGCCCGTAGTGAAGAGCAGGCAGGTCTGCAGTGAGCTCATTTCAGCAGAAAAGCCCTCGCCGAGGAGAGTGGGCGGTTTTAGATGCGCTGCCAACAGTAATCAAAGCTGAACTGTCGGCACTTACACAGACCAACACAAAGAGTAATGTGGAGGTCTGACCTGAAAACACTGGGAAGACACAGCGCATTAACCTGCAGAGCGATATGGCTGACACTTTAGATTTTTTTATGTGGAGTCACTTCTGTAAAACTTTTCCCGACACTCTGCTAATCCCACCGAGGCAGCCTCGTGCTTTGATGGATCTCCGGTAAAGGAGATGTCAGACACTGAGCTGGAAGGGATTCAGCGTGTTCCGAGTTGCTCAAAGGAATCTGCTAAGGTAGACATCATGTAAAGGGATCATGTGAGCGTCCTTGAAACTATAGACAGTTTCACTTCACTTCACTTAATGTCACCTTGATCACTTGGCTTAGTTTCAACTCAAGCAGCCCGGATCAGGAATGCCCAAACTTTAAAGAGTCTAACTAAACAAATCGGCCGCAGCTAGAAGCAGTCAGCACCACTCAGATAAGCCCGCCAGTGGCAGACTACTAGTAATTGCACCGTTCTCTTCCTGCTGAACTCCTGCTGGCAAATCTAGCTACAGTAACAAGCTGCATGCTGGAAAAACTTTGACAAAAACTTGATCCGTGCACAAGTCTAGTAATTAGCCGTAACCCCTGTGGAAGTACACTTAGCAAAAGCACCAGTGAGCTTAGTTCACAGAGGCTTTGACTAACAATCCCAACTAATTAGAGGAATTCGAACAACTCGGAGAATGTTTTTCACTGAAATGTAATGGCTTCAGCCAGACCTTTCGCCTGTGTAGACAGCAAGAAGTGGACATGCAAGACTAGGCAACATCAATACGTCTGCAGCTGTAGGTGCTGCAGTCCTTTTCAAAGAAGAAATTGACAGTTCTTGCATACTGACTACAAAGTAGTAAGTGTGTAGGAGCTGGAATATTACTTCCACTTAATTGCCATGTTTGAGACATCCAAACAGAGCAGAACAGCATTTCTAGTGGCCATTTTTAACAGGATTTAATAGCACACAGTGGTCTGTAATAGCTTTATTGGGTCTTAAAGAGGAAAAGAAGGCTGCTCAAAGAAATCATTGTCCATTCTAACAAAGGTTCTAACACCGTATTACCACGGGAAGAATATCGTGTCTAAAATGTGTTAAATTTGATTCTTGATCAGGGAATTATCGGAATATTTCAGTACTAAAGAGTTCCCGGCACGCATTAAGATATTTTTACGTGCCCGTTTACCTGGTCGAGCATGTTTTTCGAGTGGGCGGCAGAGATGCAGAAGCGTGCCCGCGACTCGATGATGGGCGTCGCAGGAAAGCCCACGACCACCACGCCGATGTTCCTCCTCAGCATCTCCCTGCCAAACGCTCTGGTGGTACAGACAAGGCAAAGGTGATCAGAGGGGTGTAATCAAGAGAATGATAGTGTTAGGCTGCTTTGGCCCCACAGTGTTGAGCACAGAGCATTAATTACAGCTGCACAGATAGTCGATTTGGTTTCTGCAGACTTTAACAGCACAAGCTGCTCCTGAGCCGTTCTGTGATGCAGCACGAGGGCACAGACGACTCTTGAACAGCAAAAAGACCAACGTTCAGCGTTCAGTCGCACCGTGCAACATTTAAGGTCGCAGCAATCAGAGCAGCAGTGAACTGCAACGACGAAAGCTCACCCTATCTTGGCGGGCATGTAGAGCATCATGGGTACGACGGGAGAGTCGTTGTTGCCGTAGATGATGAAGCCCATTTCTCGAAGCCTCTTGCGGAAATAGACCGTGTTGTCTGCCAGCTGCTGCACGCGCTCACGGCCTGGGGGTGACGACGAGATTTGGAAACATGAGAGCTGATAGGAAACGTGATGCCTGTTAATCACACGTCTGTCTATATTTAACGATCATCCAGGGTTTGGGGTTTTTTTGCACTGTGCTGACTGCTGTTTGCTTTGCCACTTCAGTGTGTTTGATACACAAGTCAACACATGCTGATGCGTTAATGAACATTATGTGGATATTTGTAGCGCTGCGTGGTACACCCTCCATCTCTGCTTAGTGTAATTTGATACTCATACTTACTGCAAACTCATTAATGAAGCCTGGCGTCATGAAGTGCGTTATCATTTAAATGTTTTTATTATTCTAGATGTAACCAATTTAATTGTGTAACATTACTAATGTGTGTATCATTTTATCTTTTAACCCCTCATATTTATTCTTGTCTTATTCAAGAATAATTAAGTTTCTCGGCATTTTTCTTTCCCTTTATATCGACATTTTACATTGACATTTATTGCAAATGATTTGATTATATAAATACGTGTATAAACAATGTGTTTTGGAGCTAAACAAAAGTGATTCTCCTGCCCAGGTGTGTTTACTCTTTACCAAATCTGACTGTTCTGAAGGGCAAAAAAATAAACAGGAGCGATAGATTAACGACGCTTTACAAAGCTAAAAAAAAGAAAAGAAAGGTTCAGAACATGAATATGAGAAGATATCTGCATCCAGGCACCATAATCATCCTACAGGACATCAGGAGGTTCACCGGGTTCTTTGAACATCTGCGTTTATATCCAACAATACTGTGAATTCAGGTTCAACACCTAAAACATGGATTTAATTTCATCCACGCACAGTTTATTGCCTAAACTGACCCCAGTGCTTTATTCCAGTCTAGGTTTAGTTTAGCAGTGAATCGTCCTGGGAAGATGGGTGAGGTTAAATAAGAGAACTGCCTCTTCCTGAAGCAAAAGAAGCAATTTCAGGCAATAGAAAATAAACTACATCCACATACAATCATAAAAGGAGTCTTTGGTTTAAATCATGTAATCATTATGAAATATAAATCACAGTACTTCTTTATAACTGGGGAAGCCTTTACTCTTATTTTTGCAAACCGTCTGATCTAAGAAAAGACCTGATGATCGAGCCTACATTTCCTAACTGTGCAGCGACACCTGGTGGCTCATGATAAAAAATACAGCAACTAATTCTGCCAGAAGACATTGACAGCATGTCAACGTGTCAAGTGCAATGCAAGAAAGCAACTACGAAGCCACACATTTCTGCACAGTTACAGAGCAGCCTGAAGCTCGCCTGAACCCGACCAGTGATTTGACCTGAACATTCTGCAGTTTGATGTTGCTGTTTGTCACTCGTTGTCGTCAGCTATCGACGAAGAAAGTTAGATTCAAATTCAAATGTGGTCATAGACTCTTTATTCTTTTTTTTCTTACATATAAAAAAATTTAACTGAGATCTGGACTTTGGGCTTACCTATTGTTGTGCCATCCTCTCCCATAATGCACTTCATAGAAGTGATGATTTGCTCCACCACAGGAGGAGACATGGAGGTGGCATAGACCGCACTGTGGGAATGGGAGCGCAGGTATTCGATGAGCTCCTGAATGCAGCACAGGCACAGAAGACAGAAGCAGATATGCATGAAAGGCTGCTTCACACATTGTTTATGATGTCTTTTTTATTGGAAATGCCACAGTTGCATTAAAAACACTTTGCAAAGCCAGATTCAGTTCTTGCTTTGTGATTTTAAAACGAATCAATCTGTTTTTATTTACATTTAAATGGCAGGAGATGCAGGTGCTTAACAGCACACTATGAGCTACATCCTGTGAACTGATGACACATTAGTGATGCCCAACTTTCTCTGACCCTGGTTTTGTCTCAGTTCGAAGCGTTCTCTCATCTTCATGAACAAACCTTCCTTTGATGTCCTGCTGAAATGCCAGGAATAAAAAGGGACACAACAAATGAAATCAAACAAATAAAAGGGACACAGGCCTCACCCTTTTCCCTGCGATGTATCCACCTGCAGCGCCAAAACTTTTGGTAAACGTGCCCATCATGACGTCCACATCACATGGGTCAAGGCCGAAGTAATCCACCACGCCTCTTCCTCTCGGACCCAGGGCCCCTATGCTGTGGGCCTCATCCAAGTAAAGATAGGCCCGGTAGCGCTTCTTTAGGGCAATTATTTCTGGCAGGCGCACTATACTGCCCTCCATGCTGCGGGGAGAAAAAGAGGCAGAGAGCTGAAGGTGTTACAGCATCACGTGTAGCAGCCCGGGACACTCAGCCTCTGCTCCACACCAGCCACCCAACAGCTGCCAACAAAGAATGAACAGCTCTGAATTTATCTTCAGCTCAAATAAAACATGCTTGAACCTTGCAAATCAGACAGAATAGGTGAGCTTACCAAGACTGAGCTCTGTCAACCAACCACACATTCTCAGGACAGCTGACCGCGCTGAACCTGACAGAACCGTTAGAAGTGGAACATGTTCCTGCATGAGCGTACTGGCATGCCTGCCCCACCCACCCACCCACCCACCATTTACAGTCTCGCACACCCCCCC
>VOQJ01046939.1:8486-19980 GCA_015052665.1 Apistogramma diplotaenia | reverse complement strand
AAACTTCTTGCTGCACAAAAAATCTCATATTTGAAAATGAAATTTTAAATTTGATGATCAAATATGACCCCAAATGTAAAAAAAAAAAAAAAGCATCCAGCTTGGCATTTTGTGCTGCTCTTGTGGCTGCTGGGCCTTTATGTGACATTGCTACATTAACTGGTAACTTGGTTGATACTATTTTAATGCGACTCCGGACTGTACTGGTTCGACGTGTTTCCTTTGCAGTATTTTATTCAGAATGGCAGAAGCAATGTACAACAGTGGGGGAAGCAGCATGCAGCATCCTCACAGAGAATTGTATCACAGCAGTACACAATTTATAGAAACCAAAGAGGCCAAGAAAGTGAAAAGATGCTGACTGTACAGTACCGGGTTGAGATGCAAACTATTTAACACCAGCTCTCATCTACATGGGACGGACTCCCTGTGCATCCCTGAAATTAGTTCAGTGGATTGAGGGAACTGTTACAAGCGCTGCCACTTACCATAAAACCACCGGCTAAGAATAACCTCCCTTTATGTGGAGGTAGTTTGATACGCAGTCTAAGAGCTAAAAGGAACACGGCGATTGAAAGGTCTTCTTGAATGACAGAGCATCTGCCAGCTCAAGCATCGGGACGACATTTGTCTGAAGACGGGTAGCAGATGTTTATATAATCGCTGGCCATGGCCCTGCTTTTCCTCCCTCTCATCTCTGATCATAGCCCGTGATCTTTTCTTTCATTGTGTATCCTCACATGTTCCTGTTTATCTTCTGAGCTGAAGTAAAAGGATGTCTGATGTACAGCTGAGGTCATTTATACAATCTCTGGCCATGACTTTGCTTTTTGCCTTCCACTCATCTCTGAACACAGTTCCTCAATCTGTTTTCTATGTTGTCCCTGCTTCTCTCTGTCAAAATGCTGCAGCTGCAGCTTGGGTACATCAAGTTTTAGCTCAATTTCACTGACATAGTGAAAGAAGGGAGGAATAAATAATTTAAATATAAATAATTTAAGTATAAATATCAAGACCAAATTCCCACTTATTTTTTATTATACACTGATCAAAAAACAAAACATAAATAAAAAAGAACACTTTGAAAACACACCAGATCTCAATGTGAAAATAAAACATCATACCAGAAATCTATACTCATATGGATTGAGTAATGTGCTACAAATGAAATGATGTCACATGGTTTGTGGTAAATGAAAATTGCACTAAATTCAAAGAAACCCTAAATGAAGGTAAAAAAAAATGATACAGCAGTCCAGTCCATTTTGGAAAAAATTCATTAGAGCAACTCAAAATGGTTATCAAAAATGTGTATGGCCCCTACATGCTTGTGTCAATGCCTGATGTCAGGGCACGCTCCAAATGAGACGATGGATGGTGTCCTGGGCGATACCCTAACCAGGGCCTCACAAAGCTCCTGGACAGTCTGAGGTGCAATCTGATGGCATTGGATGGACCAAAGGTGCCTGCATACTCTCACCACATGACATTGTTGTTCCGCAGGAGGACCCCAGGGCCCACTGCACCAGCATAGGGTCTGATAATGGGTCAGAGAGGTTCAACCCTTAACCTAACGGCAGTCAGGGTGCTCTTGCATAGCCTGTAGAAGTCTATGCATCACTCCATGGACATGCATTCCCGATGGACCTGCCAATTCTGGTATTCTATGGCAAAGGCCAATCAGGGTCCACGGTGCTCGGAGGTGAACACTGTGAAGATCCCAATAGAAGAAGTCAGGCTCTCAGGCCACCCTCCTGAAATCTGTTTCGTATTGTTTGGTCAGAGACATTCATACTAGTGGCCTGATGGAGGCTATTTTAAGGTTCTGGCAGAGCTCATCCTGTTTCTCCTTGACCACAGGAGCAGATACCAGTCCTACTGCTGGGTTAAGGACCTTCTACAGCCCTGTCCAAGTGGAGCAATTACCTGCCTCCTGGAATCGTCTCCTTCCTTTGATTAACATCGTTTGATCACACGCCACATCTTTCTTATCTCTTGTCAAAATAAAGACAGATCCCTGATGAGGTAATGCCTATGAAAATGGAGATGATTGCTAATTGCCATTCATTCTAATGTGACTGACATTTATTTTGTCTGACACTGAATAGTTTCAAAATGTAGCCTTAGGGAAGAAATATGCATTCAGGCAGACACTTGATGGAATATACCTCATCTTTCTGAGCATTTGTCTTGTATCTCATTTATAGCTGTAGTCTTTACCAACCATTGCCTTATCCCCAAGCTGTTTTCCATTAGGGTGTATCCCACATAGCCTCGGGCTTTCAACTCCACTGGGATCCAAGTCTTTCGAAAGTGCTTGTAATTCACATGGAAATGTGAACAATTTTAAGATAAAATCTTTCTATGTATATTTTGTCCATGTGCAAAGCTGGGGCCCACCGCTAAGTCGTCTTGCCTAGGATAGAAAGAGAAATCCAAATTCTTTATGCTGAGTCTCTTTAAACCCAATAAAAAACGAAAAGAAATATCAAACACTGAAATGTAAACTTGCATTCAAATTGTCAGTCCAATATCTCTAAATTAGTGTACAGTACCTCCAGCAACAAAGGCCTGAAAAAAGTTTAAATTCATCATAAAGACAGTCACAGAATCCCAAAGAGAGTACAAATTAGACGTGGGTTGCAATAAAAATAAATAAATGGCAAAATAAAATTCAGAGGGAAGAAGGAGAGAAGCTGAATGTCTTCACCAATGAATCCCTGAGGGCTTTGGAGGCAAATGAGAGACTTTTTCAGACCTAATCCTCACCAAGCTAGCTAAAGAATTTACCAAGGGATGAAAAACATGCCTGTATTGAAAAACAACCTACTCACTGCCACTATCTTCCTGTTTCTCTACACATGGCAGAATTGACATAACTGTTTGTTTGATGCAAGTACGGATGTGTGCAAAGTAATACTGCAAAAGTACAACATAAGTTGTATTCATTCACAACAGTAACATACTGTAATAACTACAAGTTCATAAATACAAAAATGTTGAGCTTCAGCTGTATCTTAAATCTGTCCAAACTAAACTATATTTTAAAAAATGCAGGATGATCATGTTGCATGATTTGTGATCCTGAGAGCAAACATTTAAGGAGTTAACAAATGTGACCTTGGAAATCAAACTGAAAAAACAAAACAATCTATACTGTTGACATTATTTCAAAGCTAATTATCAGCATTCTAGAACAGCGCTCTCATCAGAGATAAAGAAGTTATCACAGAGGGAGTTCAAGCTCAACATCTATGACAACAAGATGTTAAGCTTGTAAATATTTGTCACACTTGCATGCAGCAAGTCTAATTAAAAATCATCTTTGTTAATGTTGAAGGCAAAACTGAAAACTAAATAATTTTAAAAATTTATATATTTAAAATTATGTAGTTAATTTTTAGTTTTCAGTTGCTAGCCTATTACAAATATCCATGTAATAGACTAGCATTTTTTATTTATGTTTTGGGGGATTGTAATATTAAGATTAACAAAGCTAAAAGTTGTAAAAGGCTGAATACATAGAAACCACATTGGTATTTATGGTATAAATCTCTCCTCAGATGACTGCCCCTCCCTGAGCCTGGTTCTGCTGGAGGTTTCTTCCTGTTAAAAGGGAGTTTTTCCTTTCCACTGTCACCAAGTGCTTGTTCATAGGGGGTCGTTTGGATTGTTGGGTCTTTACCTTACAATAAAAATTGCCTTGATTTGTTTGTGATTTGGCGCTGTATAAATAAAATACAATTGAATTGAACTGAATAAATACAACAAACTGGATACTAGCTGAGAATGTACTGTATACACACTGCATAACTATATGCATCAGCTGAAATGCTCAAAAATGTATGAATGATTTAAAAGATAAATAAATAGAAATAATCCATTCATAAATGCATTTCCTTATTTGTTTATCGAGCCTTTCCCAGCTGACACGGGGCCAGAGGCAGGTACATCCTGGACAGGTTGCCAGCCCACCTTCATGTTTTATTCCAGACCACAACCAATTTAGGACCACCACTTAGCCTAACACGCACACACACCTTTGGACTGAGAAGAGAGCAGGTTCGAACTCAGAATCTGCTTTCCATGAGCTGAAAGTGCTCACCACTGCACTACCATGCCTTCTTGAAGGATTCAGCATGCAAGATTTTGTTGTTGCATGAATGTTTTCTTAGTTATAAATTCTCAGTTATAAATTGCTACACTGCAGTGGCACCTTGATGTTGGAAGGATAAAAATGAATAATACCTAAAAAGTCTTGCAATCAGCTACAAGAGCACATTTTTGACTTTATTCCTGTGAAGACAGCAAAAGAAACCTTCACCTTTGTAGTGATATAATTTTTTTTTTATGTTTTAATGTCAAAATGGGCTCAATTTCCACTGGCAGCATCAAAAAAATCAATTGAAATCTGGCTACTAAGAAGATATAACTGCAAATGGCCTGTCCACAAAAGGATCTGATTAACTATTCACCTTTTTTCAGCTGCATTTTACTCACTCTGTATAAAATGTGTCATAAACCAAATACGTAACATGAGTAGAGAGCAGAGTGGCTCTGTACAGTATGCTGCACAATGCATAACAATGTTAGATTCAAGTTACAATGGGCTGCTTTGCTTTTAAGATAATACTTGCTAAGAGCTCTCACAATGCTTTGAACACCAGCTCTCCTGCATCATTTGGTGTGCATTGTATTGTATTTTATTATGTATTCGACATAATAAAATACGGTTAGTTGACTTAAATGTTTGTGTCAGCCTTTTTTTCTAAATGTTAAAAGTGCAAGCCATTATTTTACACAGTGAGTATCATGAGTAACTAGTTGTACTTTCAGGACTATGTGATAAAAGTCCATTACTGCGGCCAGCAGTGACCACACAGGGAACTGAAATTTAAAGTCCTTTTCATCCAAGGCTATCTGATGTGACTTTGGAGAGACAGAGGACAGAAAATGACAGCATTAGTGAAACAGAAGAAGAAAGAAGACTGTGCGGGTAAGACGGGCAGATGTGTGTTGTTTTATGAGAAGAAAGCTCCCCACTCAACTTTCCCACAATGTCACAAACTTTCTATCCAAGTGACAAGGTAATCCGTAAGACACAGCTTTGGCAGATTTCACACTAAATCCGACAGCAGAACACAAAACAGGCACGTGATAAATGTGCAAATATTGTATAAGTGAGACTTTCTTATCCAGATTAAAATTAATAAATAAAAATACGGATACTGACAGATTTATCCAGCGACCCCACAACATACACAGCACCCCCTGTTTGACTCAGTGTATGTGTGTGTAAAGGGTTGATGTTAACATGAACCATAAAGCTACATCCAATGGGAAAAGAGAATAAAAACAAAAACCTGAAAAAACGTTATTAGTTAAGCTAACTCATATTCTTTTTTTGCTTTTCTTATGTCTCTACCAGTGACGTGCAGTCAGGGGAGGCAGGTGAGGCCGTGCCTCACCTGTCATCACGGAAATATAAAATTTAAAAATAAATAAAATGGTTTTATTTATTCAGTGATTTGTATTTTAAAGTTCTCTTCCATTTAAGTTCACCATTTTTAGCTTAGTTTCTTTCAAAATCGCTGAATATTCGCATTTACCGTTCAAACATCAAGAGGAGACGGCGGTGAGGCACCAGCCCGCTGAGCCTCACCACGGATTGCGCAATGTGCCCAATTGGCCAATCAGTGTTGAGTAGTCGTTGCCAGTGACTACGCTAACTGTGCTGCATGCTCTGCAGTCAGACCGTATTGCTGTCCCTCTGCATGTCGCTATTAAAATGTTTGAACACTTTTACTATATGAACTTAATTTCTATATTTTAGCTGGTGTATATAATAAGATAAGATAAGATAAGATAGAACTTTAATGATCCCACAACGGGGAAATTCGCACGTTACCGCAGTGGTACAGAAAAGAAAAAGAAAATCTATACATAGAGTATATATCTATGGATATACACATATGTACACATATACATGAAAAATAAACACTATATTACAGATTTCAAAACACTCAGTGTTTTTAATCAACAACTGTATGTGTGTAACATTTGTTGTGCTAATCAATCATAAAACTGCTGCTGAGACCAGGTGAGGCACGCAGTGCTCGTGCCTCATGGCAGGGGGCACTGGTGATCCCAGCAACTCCTCGGCTGCAGAATAATAGAATTAGACAGCAAGCTACAGTAAACAGTTAGCAAACAAGTTATCGATGCTTTTCTTCAAAAGGAGCGGCGCATGGACTTCATTTATACTGTAAGTAAAGGTATGAAGATAATAACGTTTTTAAAGTTATTTTTTCTACGCTAGTTTGTATATGTAAAGAATCCTGATATAAAATTTTAACAAAACACATTAACTGTGGCCAATCAAATGGTGAATAAGCTGCTCTGTAGGTTCATATGTTTGTAAATCTGATGTGATGACGTCAGTGCCTCACCAGGGAAGACGACCACTGCACATCAGTGGTCTCTACATATATTATAAATGTGTAATATAATATATGAATATACAAGACATCACAAACTTTGCAGTTTAATTCTCTTTGGTGAAAAAATAATCAATGAGCTTAGGAAAAAAACTGTATTCTGAATCAAGAGTAAAAATCTAAATAAAAAAAAACCCTTATACATTTAGAAAATTATTCAGCTTGCATAAATGTATGCAATCTCATCACCTTCTGGACAGATTTTTGCAGATAATCATCCAGGTCCTCTGTAGTAGCTTCAGACATAAAAGAAAGTGTAACCTGATACAGCGCTGGCTCATAAAGCGAAAGCAGGTTTCAGAAGGAGGTCAGGAAAAGGCAATAACTTGAAATAAGGAAGGGTGCACTACCGCTTCTGCCAATCTCATTACAGTGCTGAGAGTTAAAGTCAGAGGACGATGAAAAGACAACGGTTGACAAATATCAGGGAGATTAAATAATGTTTAAGAAGCACAGGGTCAAAGAGCATAAAGAGCTAAATGTAGACTAAAAATGCAAAGAAACTGTGGGCAGCATACACGTAAATGATGATCTTTCTTTAAAGCCGAGGTGTCTTAGCAGTGTGATTATGGGATGGCTATGGCTCAGGAGATCGAGCAGATTGTCTACAAACTGGAAGGTTGGTGATTCAATCAATGGCGGCTCCCGTCTGCATGCTAAAGCATCTTTGGGCAAGATAATGACCCCCAAGTTGCTCCCAATGAGTTCATTGGAGTGTGAACATTAGACAGAAAACAGTTAGATGTAGAAAGTGCATATATGGATGTGTGAATGGATGAATGAGACACACTGTAAAAAGTGCTTAGAGTGCTGGTACTATAAGAACCAGCCCATTGACCATTCATTAGTTCAGTGCAAAATAATAATATATCCATTCATTTTGTGCCGCTTATGAGTTTGAGTCACCCGGGCAGTGGTCTTAGCAGAGAAGTTGGACTCCACCTCTGCTAGCCCATCCGAGGGGACACAGAGGCATTCCCAAGCCAAGCAAGTCCTGGGTCTTTCCCAGGGCATCCTCCTGGTGGGACATGTCTGAAACACCTCACCCAGGCGGTGTCCAGGAGGTATCATAATCAGAGGCCTTCAATGTGGAGGAGTAGTAGTTCCACCCCAGTCCCTCTCAAATGACCGAGCTCCTCACTTTATCCCTAAGGGAAACCCCAGCCACCCTTTGAATGAAACTCATCTCCACCACTTGCAGCCTCGTGACCGGTAAAATGACAGCCTTGCTTTAATGCTCGTCTGTCTTTTCACCATAACAAATCTGCATAGCATCTCCTAGTCTTGTAGCACTTAAGACTGGTCTTGAGACCGCTTTTTTGATGGTCTTGTCTTGGACCACAACTGTGGAAATATCACTAAATTGCCAGAACATTGTCCAATTTATTTGCTAGCATCCTTGCTTTTATTGGACGCAAAACGTACTGATTCAAATCCAAGCAGTAACATGACTCATTGCTAAATGCCTGTTTTTGTTCCCGCTGCCACCCCCCCAACCTCTTTTACTCGCAAGTGGCACTCCAAGAAAGTGAGAAGTGGATGTCTGGGTTGTATTCTTATGTAGCTTTGAAAACTTATAAAAGCTGACACATTCAGTCAAAAGCAAGCTTAACTTTATAAAAAAAAAATACATATTTGTTAAAACTGTCACTATGTCGTACAAAAAGAGTATTAAGGCCAAGTCGAGTGTTTCAAGTCAAACTGACACAATGCCTGTTATACCCTCCAGAATATATTGTATTATGAGTTAGTGAAACTATGCTTTAAAATTGGTTATAGTAACAAGGAAACGAGTTCTCTTAGTACAACACGATGTATCGATAAGTATGATGGTACAGAAAGCTGCATTCGCTCAGGAGGAAACAAATAACACAAACAGGCAAAGCATTCATCTCATCTGCATCACCGTCATCGCCATCAGTACTGCACTGCTGCATAATGCATTATCTTCACCATTCAAGTTGCAGTAAGAGAGTGGCTAAAGCTACAGGAGTGTGGGAAGAGTTTATATAGCCTTAAAATATGTACAAATCATACAATATAATGCTGCTACTTCACAGATTTTCCCCTATCGCGGGGGTCTCCGGAACATAACCCCTGCAATAGGTGAGGGATCGCTGTACATCAACCAGGGCAGTCGTCTGACTTGAAAAGACAGTTTCAACTTTTTTATCAAAATTTTGACTGATTTATTCTCAAAATGCATTTTTTTCTCAACATGGTCCTAATACTCCTTCATGTGCCGTGACAGTATAGACAGTGTAGTATAAGACTGATAATGTGTGAAAAGATTGAGCTCCTCTGCCTTCTCCCAGTGCTCCCAGTACTAACTGCAAAATACACAGCTCAGTAAGAGACAACCAACCAGCTTCTCCCCAGCAGAAGAGCCCGTCATGAATGCTCAGGCTAGTTAGCATGGCCACCGATGACGGCAGACAAACAGTTTTCCTGCCATTCGTACATTGAGCAGCGTGTACACAAGGAGTGATTGACAGTGCTAAGACCCTTCTCCTGGATCTGACTGGTTGCTTTGCATTTCTGGAGATGGCAATAGTAGCTCAGGGTGGAGGTGGAGGAACTCGATTTTTTCACAGATTGTCTTAGTCTTGGTCTCAACTTGGTCTCGGACCCTAAGAGTCTTGGTTTTGTCTCAGTCTCGATGCAGTCTGGTCTTGGTCTTAACTTAGTCTCGGTTTACAGTAGGTGGTCTTGACTACAACAATGGCGTATGCAGCGTGTCCCAAGCCATCTGTCAACCTTATTCGACCATTTGATTTTACTTTTAAGGAAAACAATGAGCTGTTTTAACTTGGAAAGGAGGACAGACCTGATTTCCAATCATTCAAAGAAGATGTGTTACTTAAATAGAAGACAAACCTAGAGAACAAGGAGTGAGAGAAAGGCAGGAAATTATTTGCTGATGATTAAATAGATCAAACAATTAAAAAGAAAGAAAAGAGGTAAAAATAAGACAGATTTCAGCAAATCAATATTGGAATCTGATAAATGACAGAAGTAAAGTGTTACTACATATGACTGGTGTGAAAACTTTCTGTTTGTTTCAATGAACTATGAGCCTTGTTTTTTTGGGGGGATTTTTTTGGGATGAACAAGGATGACAACAAATGTCTGATAGTAGAAAGAAAATAATTCTAAGTAAAAAATTTTTTAAAATATATCAAAAACCAGAACATCTCATTTCTAGGAGCTTTTTGTGCTGTGATAGGCAAATTGTTTTATCCATAATTCATCCAACCTGAGTTGACTGGACAAAAGGTACACAACAAATGTTAAAGCTCTGAGTGTTTCAAGGAGAGCGGCAGTCTGAATAACGTAGATAACTGGTTAAGGGGAAAATGCACTGCACTGCACTGCAATGCACTGTGATCACATGCTAATATTTTTCCTAAAGTGAAGCAAGGAGAATGCAGAATTATGCTATGGGGTGTTTCTCAGCCACAGGTAGGGCAAGGGTGGGCATAATTCAGGGAAGGAAGGATTCTGCAAAACAATTAGCCAAGACAATGCTGGAATGGCTTTGAGTCCATGGCTGTCCTTGAGTGGCCCAGCCAAAGCCCAGACTGAACCCTAATGAACATCCGTGCAGAACCCTGAAGATGCCATTACACAAATGTTTCCCATTTTATCTGATGGAGCTCAAGAGGCCCTGCCAGGAAAAAATGGGATAAACTGCCCAATAACCAAGTGTGCAGAACTAGTAAAGACTTACCCAAGAAGACATAAAGCTGTAATTCCTCCCTGAAAGTGCTTTTATAAAGAAATGAGTTTAATGTTTTTCAAATGAAAGATTGCATTAAAAAATCATTTCAATCATTACAAAGAAAAAAATATATTTTCACTTTGTCATAACAAATTTAGACTGAAGGGTGAAATTGCATTTTAAAATCTGCATTGCAAAGTGTGCAAAAGTGAAGATGTATGAATATTTTCTGAATCAACTTCATCTAGATAAAAATACAAAAGAATGATGACAAAAAGCTACATACAATGTAACTTTTCTGACATGAAAAAAAGCAGGAACATCAGAATTCAGATATTTACAGACAAAGAGTGAGTGACGTGAAGCCAGGAGAGTGTAGCTCTCACCAGTCAAGCACTGGCCTGACCTGGCAGCCTTCCTGTCCATTAGAGCCCTTCAAAAAAAGAAACCTAGTGACATAAGAGTTTTGGTGCAGCTCATTTCTCACTAAAGTTAACCTTGACTTCAAAGTGAAAAGCAATCAAATGTTTAAATACTTGATAGGTTCATGGTATCATCTTATTAAATAACACACAGCAACACTGCACTGTTTTTCATGCTAGCACAGAGAGACTCTGGTGTTTGGCTTCCCTGTTCAGCCGTGCCACACGTGCCAGCCGTGAGCAGAGTTGGTCGGCCAAAAGTGGCAGACGTCTATGACCGGGGCTCTCGCCCGTAGCTCTCGCCCGTAGCTCTCGCCCGTAGCCGCCTTTATTTTCAAAGAGTCACATGACCAAACGTACATGACGTCACACAGCACGCAGGTTACAGAGTACACGTTCTTAGCTCCTCCTATCCTTAAAGGAAAAGCGTTGTCATTGTCAAGGGTTGTCATTAAATATTACAGTAGTATTACTGGCTACAAATGTGGCTGTTGGGTTACCTATCAATAAATCATATTGATCACGAATGCTGTGGTGTTACTCCTAGTGATACGTCACTCAGTGGCTATCTGTATTTCTCAGAATTCATTTTTACAGCCCACAAAGAGTGGAGAAGGTCGTAAGCTGTAGATGGAAAGAATAACCTTTGAGCATTTAAAGTTTTGCCCAGTGAAGTAAAAGGGAGCGTGGCACCACACAATCCAAAGCCAACATATCCTGTGGCTGCTTGGCATTCTGATCTGATCAGGCTCCCGTCACTGGGATATTTCTGCCTCTTCCACACTACAGTGAGTTTCTCCCTGAACGACTGCTCACCAGTGATGTAAAATGGCACCTCCAGTATGCACTAGCAA
>VOQJ01046935.1:6899-19084 GCA_015052665.1 Apistogramma diplotaenia | reverse complement strand
AAAATAAAAGCTCGAGCCCTGTGTGCGTATGCGTGCCGATTGTTTTGTTTTTTTCATTAAAAAGTTTTGTGAGATCTCACCAAAGTCCGTCTTTTTTTTTTCCTCCCGTGTTTTTTTTCCATGTCCCTTCCGGGGTTCCATACAAGACAGGAACGCTTTGCAAATTTTGCAGATAAGTTTATTTTTTCCTTTATCAAGTGTGAAACTGTCCCAAACCTGGATCGTCTAGCACGCCGTGTTGTTTCACCGGTATACATATCTATGGTTTCAGCATTCAGCGCCATGCTGCTGCCGCTGAATGCTGCTGCGCATGTGCGAAGCTTGCCAGAGACAGACAGGCAGGAAGACGTCTTACTCCGTAAAATCGAATCGTTGCAGCCCTGCTCCTAGGAGCTCAGTGAATTCCAGCATGGTACTGTGATGGAAAGCCACCTGTGGAGCAATTGTAGTCATGAAATTTTCTCGCTATTAAATATTCCTGTTAATTAACAAAATGAAAGCAGTGGGGAATTTCCGTAACTCAAAGCACTTATACAACACAGTGTTGTCTGGAGGGACAAATCACGCTTCTTTGTCTAGCAATCCGATGGATGAGTCTGGATGAGGGTTTTCAAACGTTTGATGAAAGGTTTGAAAATGCTACATCCAGATGAACAGCATCATCTCTCTGGGATTACCTTATCTATGTGACTGAGATTGCATCAAGATGTTGCCTCAACTAATTTTTAACATATATTTTGTTTACAGCTTTCAGCCTGGAGACGTGCAGGATCATGATTGGAATGCTAGATGTATCCTTTTTGTACTGTATGTTAAGGGTTAAAAAGCCTCTTCATGGCAGTCAGAAGTTCAGGATCAAATCTAAGGCCTGTCTATGGCACGTTTCCACAAGTACTTACTTAGTATGGGTCAACTTGACTCTGGTCTTGCTGTGTTAATATAACAATTCGAGCAGTAGTCTCTTGACGTAATTTGTATATGACTCAAACACAACACAACAATAGCTGACATAGAGTCAAGCTAACGGTAGCTAATGCCAGTTTACTATTGTCATCATGGATAAGTCACCTGTACAATGTTTTAATGGATGAAGGTTATCATTATTAGGTATTAGAATAGAATAGAATAGAATGCCTTTATTGACATTATACAGATATACAATGAAATTGGACTGCTAGTCCTGTTCAGTGCTGTAAGAGTAGAACTTCTGGCAGAACCCTCTGAAGCCTCACCCTGTTTACCAATAAACCTGAAGGAGTGGACCCTCTCCATATGCTCACCGCTGATATCGAGGGGGACTGGGTCAGTCCTGTGCTTCCTGAAGTCGATGATGATCTCATTAGTTTTCATGGTGTTTAGTGTCAGGTTCTTCACTGAGAGCGCTATGCTAACATTAGCGTCGGGTGAAATATCCACAGCTGTGACGATCACTACTGTTAGCTCTCTTGGCAGAAATAAAGGCCAACATCTTACAGACATGTACTCGATGTCTGGGAAAAAATGTTTGTCTATGATTTTTCCATTATTACACCAGTCCTCATGCATGTAAATACAGAAACCCCTCCCCTCCTCTTACCGGAGTCTTTGGTACGATCCCATTGTAGCAGTGTACATTCTGTTAGCTGCATGCTAGCAGTCTCTGGGTGAAGCCAGGTCTCGGTGATAATCATTACACAACAGACCTAACTTTAGGTCATCCGTTTAATTTACCATGGATCAGTGTGGTCGGCGCCTTAGTTTTAGCATAAGGCCGGACCTACAGCCTTGCTTCCGCTTCCTGTCCGTCCACTGTTGGTGGCGCCTTCCAGACCCAATAACAATCCACGGAGCACCTGGCGGTCTTACTATATTGTCTG
This sequence comes from Apistogramma diplotaenia, assembly GCA_015052665.1. Taxonomy (NCBI): domain Eukaryota; kingdom Metazoa; phylum Chordata; class Actinopteri; order Cichliformes; family Cichlidae; genus Apistogramma; species Apistogramma diplotaenia. The sequence goes on along the minus strand of VOQJ01046935.1, from coordinate 17,228 downwards.
GGATGTTGTGAGTGTAATGGAAATCGCTTGATACTGATATCTTGTGCCGGTAGCCAATGTCCTCAAGATCCTGGCGTGTGTAGCAGCTGTTCGTGGAGATGAACGTGCAAGAGCTGACAAATATGTAATACAAAAGGTAATAAAAAGAACACCAAAAGGGAGAGCCGTGATGCATGTCGCCATCTTGGAAATATGTATGCTGTGTGTGCACTTCAGATTGCAATCTTGTTGCAATACTACAGTTGCAAACTGTTGGTCTGGGCACACAGCCGAGCTTCCCAGTGGTTTGTGTGTCTCCATTTTCTTGCTGTCAGGTTTTAAAAATGGCAGGGTTAATTCTGGTCAAGGAGTCAATCGTGACTCAGCTAGTGACGACACTCCCTGGGCAGTGGCATGCTCTTCTTTGATATCACACTTTCAGATTGCTTGGAACCTCAGCCCATTGTCAATATAGACACTGAAGTGAACCCATCAGGATATAGGACGCTAGTTTGAGTGTTGAGCATGTGTTAAAAGAGAGGCCACCTGGAGAAACCACACCTGCAGAAAGGGGGTGCAGAGAAGTTGCGTGTGAAGAAATTGAAGCATGTCACTGTAGATGCTACAGAAGATCACAGACATGTTCGCTGCTGTAGCTTACACATCCTCTGTAACAGCAATGCTCCAGTATCGAGAGAAAATTGACTCGAAATATGTGTCTGTAATGCTGGATTTGTGCATAACTTGCTGGATTTGTAATTTTTTGTAATACATGAATCACCTGATACACACAGACCAAATGACAGTTATGCTCAAAAACACTAGACTCTGAAAAAACTCAGATGACCCAGCTTTGCAACAGCATTTAAAATGCACCATGTACGCAGGACACTGGGAGCTCTCCGGAAGTGTGAAATGTTTCTCAAAAAACCTTGTGCACTTGTAACCTGATTTGTGCGTAACTGTTTTTTGTTTGTGTGATTCAGGTGATTCGTGTATATATAGCAGGTAAAACTTTGATTTGTTACAGCATGGCTGCGCTTTATTAAATCTTAACTACGCTGTCACTAGAGAGACTTCTCAGGCAAGCTGGGTTTCAATGAGTTTAAGGAGCTGTTCACAGCTCTCAATGGCTGGAAGCAGAACTTCATGATGTTTGACCAGGACCGGAGTGGAACTGTAGAACCTCACGAGATGACTCAGGCTCTCAGCACTATGGGTGAGTCCTAACTTCATAATTATAGATATTTAATGGTGTCTGGATATTAATGACACCTAATTAGACTTATTAATATGCAGCTGGGCTTTATAGTGGTTACCACTGTGGCCTCACAGTAAGAAGGTTCTGGGTTCAACCGTGCAGCTTCGCTGTATGGATTGTGGGTGTTCGCCCAGTGCCATTGTGGGTTTCTTCTAGGTTAACTTAACTGGTGACTCTAAATTGTCCATAGGTATGAATGCAAAGTGGATAAAGCTTTTACTGTGTAGAATAAAGTAGAGGCTATTTGGTTTATAAAGCCACAGAATAGTGGCTGGTTCCCAAGAGTTTTCGCCTTGGGTTCACAGTAAAAAGACGTAGAGCTGAACAAATCCTGTGGAGAGTACAGAACCACCTTTTGAGTGAAAGGATATGACAGGTCCATTTCACCTTAGATGCACTTCAAAACAAAATCCACCAGATGCAGCAGAAGCTCTCATCACTCTTACCTACTGCCATCGTAGAAGACATTCTACAGGAAAAATGTCAGCTGTTGCCTACAACAACTCAAAAAAGGAAAAAGCCATTGACTGCCTCACTTATTACCGTCTTTACTCTGGAGAAACTAACCCTGCATTTATGGACTCCCAAATACCCACAAAGATAGAGCACCACTCAGATCCATTACCAGCAGTATAAACTCGGTCACCTACAACATTTCCAAGCACCTCGCCACCATCACCATTGGTACGCAACACACCCCATCACATTGAAAACACTACAGATTTTACCAAAAAAGGTCCAAAATTTTACATTGATCCAGATAAAACCATGGTATCATTTGATGTGGTTTCACTTTTCACTTGCATACTCACAACTGAAGCTGTGGAGATTGAGAACACGACTACGGAAGACAGTTCTTTACACAACAGAACCAGCTTTATCCCAAATCAGATTTGTACACTTTTAGACCTCTGCTTTAGCACAACATATTTAAAATACAATGATGGTTTCTACAGGCAAGAGCTTGGATGTTCCATGGTCCAGCCCCAGTGTCACCCATTGGAGCCATCCTTTACATGGAGGAAGTGGAAAGTAAATCTGTTGGTTCTTTCAAAGGGATGATACCTAGCCACTGGTACAGATATGTGGATGACACCCAGGTTAAAATCAAGAACCCAAGAAAAATCCTTCACTCAATGGATAAATACATGTTTTATCAGGAGGACACTAGGGATAATAGGTTACCTTTTCTGGACTGTGTGGTGCTTATTGAGGAAGATGGAAACCTCAACATTGAAGTTTACCGGAAGCCCCCACACACAGACCAGTACCTACTCTTTGACTCCCACCACCCAGTGTAACACAAACATGATCAGGACCCTGCAAGACTGGGCAAAAAGTGTTCCCTCTAAGGCAGAAGGGAAACAAAAGAAACACACACTAAAGAAAGTCCTCAAAACATCCCGACTGGGCTATCATCAAATCAAACAAGATGCACAGTAAAGGGGGTCAATCTATCGATAATAAGAATTACAAGAAGAACAACATTGTCATCCCTTATGTGGCAGCCCTGTCAGAGAAACTCAAATGATTTTTCTCCAAGCATGACATCGCAATGTACTTCAACACTCATTTTTTGTTTAGTTTTTTATTTTTCAAAAAATTGACTAGTGAGAAATTTATTTTTTACCGGTGTCAAGCTCAAGTAACTTGAATGATATCAGTTCATTTTGAGTGAGAAAGAACTCCTGTCACAAGTAGAAGCTTGGTGATGACTAAGCAAAAGAAAGGAAAAAGAAAGGGAAATGGCTGCAGCGATAGTAACATCAGGAAGTATGAACAGGAGAAGCTCAAGAAATACCAAGGGGTGACAGAAGAGTTAGAGAAAATGTGGAAGGTGAAAGCAACAGCGGCTCCTGTGGAAATCACAACATTTGGGGTAGTGACTTCCAAACTGTGAAAACGGTTCCAGTGGATTCCAGCAGAGAGCCCACACTTGAAGGACAAGGAAAGACCATCCAAAGGACGAGTGTGACTTTATTTTTTCTTACCCGTCTATGAAAAAGTCCCCCCACCATAATATTACTGCATAAGAACTTTTTAATCCATTTTGAAGCTATTTGATTGCTTAGCTAGGAGGATAGTCGACTCCTAATCCTAAATCCTAAGCCAGAGCATAAACACAGTTTTGGATTCCTAATTTTTCCTAATTATCATTGAAGCCAAATTAACAATTCATGTCTAAGTTACATATGTAAGCCAGCAATAAACTCAATTCATCTGGAGTGCTTTGTAGATGCTTTGAAGATGACTGTTGTTAAACAGCTTTATGCCAAAGAGAGCAGTTAGACTTTTTTCCACTATAGTGAGAGAAATATTGAGGTGTTTGGGCTTCTTTGTGCTCGTATGAGTTTTCATCTCACCTCAGATCACAGTGAGGCATCCTTTTGACATGTAGTTTGACAGTACAAACTGATGTGTGTCAGAAATGCTGTGTAGCCACATGCTGGGGTTTGAAATGAGTAAGAAGATGAGCCTGATATTGTTTCCTTTTCATATCAGGATACCGCGTCAGTCCCCAGGCCCTGAATGCTATACTCAAGCGCTACAGCAAAGGGGGCAGGATCTACTTTGACGACTATGTGGCCTGCTGTGTCAAAATGCGAGCTCTCACAGGTATGAGAACAAACACACAGGATCTGGCATGCTCAGTCAATTTGCCTGTTCTCCCCTACTGTCTACTGCAGAGTGCTCTGACATTCTGCCTTGCTCTGTGCTTACGTCTGTGTCATGAAGCACCAAGAAATTTGTTTTATTTAAATCATGACCCTAGTGTGTTGTGACTGTTGACCGTGCCTGTTACAGAGAACTTCAGGCGGAGAGATGTCATGCAGCAAGGATCTGTCACCTTTCAATATGACGATGTAAGTATTTTTTTTTGTTGCACTAACTTCTTCATGAGTTTTAACTTGAAACAGATGCTTTGGGAGCAGCTTGGGGTTAAGTATCTTGCCCAAGGATACTGTGCTATGTGCGGTAGTTCAGGATCAAACCACCAACCTTCCAACTGGTAGATGACGTACTCAGCCACCCACAAACGTAAATGAAATCACATAAGGGATTGGGTGGCTATGGCTGTAGTGCAGGCTGTCTGCTAATCAGAAGGTTGGTAGTTCGATCCCTGGCTGTCCCAGTCTGCATACCAAAATATCTGTTGGAGAGATGCTCCAAGTTGCTTCAGATGTGTTCCGTCGTATTAGACAGAAAGCATTTGGATGTAGCAAAGTGCTTGTATAAGTGTGTGTGTGTGTGTGTGTGTGTGTGTGTGTGTGTGTGTGTGTGGGAGAGAGAGAGAGAGAATGAAGTTATATTGTTTAAAGCACTTTGACTGCTAGGTAGAAAAGCTCTATGTGAGAACTAGTCCATTTACAATAAGTCCAGTTTTATTAAAAGTGTCCCTCAGCTAAAATTTTAAGAGACCTTTAATTAAATATTATGTAAAATTAGTAACATAATGGGGGTGGCATGGCTCCTCACAGCAAGAAGATCGTTGGGTTTAAACCAGTTTGGAACCTTTGTGTGCTGAGTTGGCATGTCGCCCCAATGCCTGCATGCATTCTCTCATGCTCATGTCCAAAGACATGCATGGCGTTGTGTTACTTATTGATTCTAAATTGACCAAAGGTATGAATTTCCTGTGTGTTAGCCCTGCCACAGAACCTGTCCAGGGTGTGTCCAGGGTGCTTCCCACCCCCCCACACCCCCCAAAAAAAATCTATTATAATGACTAATGACTGCTTTGTTAACCATGACACAAGTCATTTACAGCTAGTTAGGATGAAAGCAGCAGTTGATTGAATCTGTTCTGCTGATATTAGAGCCTGACTGATGATTTTTAAGACCAGTACTGATGATGATATCTGGTGATTTAAAAAACAATATAGGCTAATTTCTAATTTCTTTCAGACACACAAAATCTAAATAAATGTCCCTAATAATTATGTATAGTTTTCTTTTACTCATTTATACATTTTATGCTGACACTATAGATTTTTTTATCATTCCTTCCTTCCTTCCTTCCTTCCTTCCTTCCTTCCTTCCTTCCTTCCTTGTCCAATCCAGGGTCGTAAAAAATGCTCAAGCCTATCTCAGCTGTCATAGAGCAAAAGGCATTGTACACCCTGGACAGGTTGCCAGTCTAACACATGGAGGCGGACAATTTATGCTCACATTCACACCTACTGCCAATTTAGAAATGCAAGTCCCTGAGTTTAACAAATAAGTGGCTGGACTGTTAAATCCGCTATTCTCACATTAGCACAACTGGACGTCACAGTAGGAAGCTGGAAGGTTAAAGATCCTTGTAATGCACGAGTACACCTGGCTTGATTTTTCAGATGCACCTCTTTTGAGGAGCGCAGAGCGCCCAGGACATTGTGGCAAGTGGGTGGGATCCTGCAGCAATTAGTTTACCAGCGTGTGAATGATTTTAGTGCAGGTTTAAAGATCATGTCCTGTTGAGGTGCTGTGGCTGACCAAATTGATCACGTTTTCTCCCCTCTCTGTGTCCCCTGTTGATAGTTTATCCTGTGCACAATAGCTGTCTAAGTGCTGCCGTCTGCCCCGTGTCCAGAGGTCAAGCTGTTTGTGTGCCAATCAGAAGCTAATTCTGGATTATTGCCTCAAAGGAATGCAAGGAAGGCCAGTATGCTAAGACTAAGCAGCCATGAGCTGCAACCCACTGCTTGTAATGTTAATTGTAATGCTTTAATTGTATGTACACAGGGATCTGCTGAAGCAGTGCACACACATTATAAATCAAGGCCAATATTTTAAAGCCTGTAAGTAGGAAACTTTGTTTTTTTTTTAAAGTCACAAATATTAAAATCTTGATATCTAGCCAGAAAAAAAATGTAACCTCAAAATGTGCATGTAGAGGCTTTAGTGTTTCAGTAGAAGGGAAATGTCTTTTTATATATAAAATGAATTGCATTTTTATTTAGGATGACATTTTAGAAATTGCTATTCTATAACGAAACACCTGTTTTTTCACAGAAATTGTAAGATATGCTAACAGCATTTTCTGTTTGAATAGTTATTTTATAGCGGAAGCTATTTTGAAACTCTTCCTCTAAATAATAGTGGCTTTAAATTCTGCGTAGAGCAAAATGTTCTAATGTGCCATTAGACTTTCTGAATGCAACGTCTCTGTAGCCCTCAATAGAATTAACAGGAAGTGCATAAGTCACGATTGTTTGCTGTGTTGACAAATATGTTCATTTTCCTTTCTACATTGACAGCTTTTGTTTTCATGTGCCTCAAAAGATGTCACATGTGTTTTTATAAAATCAGATGCATATTAGATATTTACCTGACTAGCAAGCAAATCTCTGTACCTGTTAGTAATGACGATGTGATTAAAAAAAAAAAAAGGAGAACCAGAACTGAAATTTTCATGTATTTGAGATTTTGCATCTGAAAATGTTTTCCACTTCACACATCAGCAGTGTTGTTGGAAAATCTGATTTTTGTCACACAAAAATACAGACTTTTAATCAGTATGCATTCTGTTTATTTATTCAACTGCAAATCTTCCTGCAAGTCTATTTACACAATATATTTAATTTCTTTAAATATAGTTAACAGAAACATTCAAATTAGCTGTTAAGTGTTGCATTATATAAAATACAGTGGCAAACATTTAAAAAAATGCATAAAAACAATTGTGAACAGCACTAGATTTAAAAAGTGACATTTATATTGAGTACAGCAAGTGTTCTAATCTCTGTGCAAAAGTTTGCAAATCCCATGAAAGTTCATTAGATGACTCTACAGGCGTTTTTTTTCTACACGTGCTTAAGAAAGAGATGGCATCCCGCTGGAAACATTTGTATTATCCTGTGAAGATCTTTAATCTCACCCATCTTAATGATGTATTCTCCCAAAATGATCTCCCACTGCTTGGTTCTTCTCGAAGGAAACTTCTGATTTCAGCCTTTCTCTCTCATCTCGCCAAGCCTTTGATTATTTCTGCACGTTCTGTATAGGCATTGGAGTCAGGGGATTAAATGCAAGCCAGGCTTTCTTGAGAGTACAGCGAAGTTCTGGGTTTCAACTCGCCTGTTTCAACACACTGAATGTTCAGAGAGAAAAGTCCAAGTAGAAACTGCAGGGAAAAAAATCGGCAAATCAATGTGCAATATCAAATCAAGACAAACGATCCAAACAGCACACAGTCTGTGCAACATGTTGCCTTCAGTGTCCATCTCTGCTTGCTACATAGAGAGGCTATGCATCACATTAATCATCATCATCCCAATAGCAGCAGTCTACAGCAGTCTGAGAGCAGGGCTTTTGGAAACAAATTACATAGAAAAATAATGGCAAATTAATACTTTTTTTTTAGAAAAATAGGTGCAACTGTTATTCTAAGTCTCTGTGGATGAGTCATGTGCTGTAATTACATATCAATATGTGTCACATAGCTGATTAAGACCTTTGATAATTTAGTCAAGTGCAGTCTCCATGCAATACATGAGCTTGTGCTGGAATTTATGTAGTTATAAAACTAAAAGGACTAATTCTCATCATGCACATCTAAACTGGTTCAGTACATTTACACGTGTGGAGAAGCAAGTTTTTGGTGCAATGGACTGATGTTGCTTATAAAGGCTAGAACAGGCGAATAAAGCTAAGGCTGTTTGAATGCTGAGCTCCATCCTCAGCTGAAAACATGAAATAAACATTGTTTAGGGTGATTTTCATTATGCTTTGCAAATGTACACTCAGGCAATGTTGTTATAAAAGGATAATGGAAGACATAAAGCATGCAACTGAATGAAACCAACCTCCATCAGTTCCTTCCTAGCTTTGAAGAGGATTCAGTATGCTGGTTCCTGTCCAGCAGTCTTATCAAACATTTACTGACACCATAAGGACTTTTATGTCAAGGAAATCTGTTTGAAGATTTTAATTACTGGAGCATAATCATATAACAAGAAATTTAAGCTCTGTGACTTATCTGAGTAAAGCACGTATACACATGTTCTAAAGTGTGGTTGACCTATGCACATCCTCATCTTTCTTCCATATTTTTCCCATGAGGAAAATGCAGATGCATGGTTTATCCACCTGACTGCTAATATAAGTGGGATTTGTGTGTATTTTTATTTGACTGGCTTAATCAGCTACATGAAGCTTTTGGAACACTTCCTGTAGAATATGTGGGAAAAAAACACGGATTTTCTGAGCATTCGGTCACAACGAGCAAAGACTCATACTGACTTGTGCTTTTAAAACAGAATAGAGCAAGCGAACAACTAGCAGCACTTTATGGCTACGTTCACACTGCAACCAGAAGTGACCCAAATCAGATTTATTTATTTAATTTGCCCATATGCGACCTGTATCTGATCTTTTCATGCCAGTCTGAGCAACACAGATCCGATTTTTTTTCAAATGCAACCAGGCCACTTGGATATGTGGTCCTAAATCCGATCTTTTCGGATGCGACCTGAATCTGAACAGCCGGGCCACATTCTATCCAACCTGCACGTCACTGATCCTTGGCAAACATCACAATTCTGTGTCCTGCTAGGCAGAAACAGGAAAAAAAAAAACAATGGACCGTCCATGTTTACTTCCGCAAGCGCTGAGCACGCTTACTGCATGTGACTCTATTACAGCCTCTACTGCGCATGCCGGACACTTGTTTGCTGTTCACACAGGAGATTCACATACAAGTTGCATATACAGTAATCCCTCAATTATTCAATTCAATTCAATTTTATTTATACAGCGCCAAATCACAACAAATAGTCGCTGTTAATAACCTTAATAACGTGACATGGAGGAGCGGAGAGGGGCAGCCGAGCGCGAACAGAAGAAAACAAGATGTGACGTTACTGAGCCAATCAGTGACTGGTACAGTATACAGAGCGGCATTCTCTGGTTGGTCGCTTTCCATCAGTCAACCAATCATGTGTTGTTTACAATCTCACGTCGGCTAGTACCTGCTGGGTAATATTCTTTGAGTGTTAGAATTAGTATCTTTAATATATGTTTATACTTTTGAGTTTTGTAATGCAAAATTCATCAAATATATACATTACTGTACAACATGTACTACACATGAGAAGAACAATTACCGCAAAAACTAGCAAAACAGCGAAAATACAGCAATAAATATTTTTACATTAATATTTATTGAAAATCTGCGAAACAGTGAGTCCGCAAAAAGCGAACCGAGAAGTAGTGAGGGATCACTATATTTGGAAATGAATGACCACGCCAATGAATAAATGAATTCACAGGTCACTTTAGGGTGCAGTGTGAACGTAGTCTCTGCTTTAAACAATCACAGAAAAAAGCGCTTGTCCAAACAGCCTTGACATAAATGTCCTTTAGTATAATTTATGATGATCACCTTGCAATGTAAAGCGCCTTGAGGTGACTTGTGATTTGGCGCTATATCAATAAAATAGAATTTTTGACAATATGATGCCTCAATGTGGTAATCACCTTCATGTTCTGGTCTTAAAATCTACTAATTTAAGCTTCTTCCTTTTTTGGTCTAATTAAGGTGAACTGAAATGTGTGAAGATTCACATTGGATTTGATCTGTGCAAGCAAATCATGTTCATTGAGCTTATAGAAGGTTATTTCCGGAGTGTATTGAACTCCTGTACCGGCTCCGTTATTACATCATTATTGCTTTCAAAGACTTGACAGAGTTGTCATGGTGCTACGGGATGCCCACGCATTAAGATTACATCTTGTAATATCTTTGTCTTTCTGTGCTTCTCTGAATATGAAGTGGTTTTTCATCTGTCAATGTGGCAATGTGGTGTACACTAGGCACGCTAAACATACAGACAGCTCTGTGACTGCACCAAAGTGTTTGGTGCTTGAAAGCTGTGGAGTGAAACATCGAAATGCCTTGGAAAGAGTTTCAAGTAGCTTTGTTCCCTGTGAGGAGGGAGAAGAAGTAGAAAATGAGACTAGATAGCTACAGTCTGAGTGTAGTCTGTGAGGTCACCCCTGAATGAATGATGGGTTGCTGTGTGTGTGTGTGTGTGTGTGTGTGTGTGTGTGTGTGTGAGAGAGAGAGAAACATGAAAGAGAAAGACAACATGAAAACCAAGAACATA
>VOQJ01046933.1:17886-30294 GCA_015052665.1 Apistogramma diplotaenia | reverse complement strand
CTCTTTCTTTGTCTTTGACTAAATTTACATCGGTTTCATCCCCCGAAACCTGAATCCCAACTGATCATGCTTTTGTCACGTACCCCCCCGTAAACAACATGCTTAAAAGCACACACGTCACCAGAGCGCCCAAAATGGTTTACAACCGCTCTGATAGATGTCAGAGTGATGGATCATCTTACAACTAGGAAAACACTCCTTGAACAATCCTCCAGTTAGAAACCAAGAATGTGCCTGACTCTCACTGAGGCCTCGAGCATGTTGAGAGTAGATTATCAGGCCTCAGCTCTATCCTACTAATCAAGGGCATACAAAGTTCATCAATAGTGTGTGCGTGACTAATATAATTGTTAATAAGTGATATAAACATAATAGCAGTAAATAATATATCAGAATGATAACAAAAATCTCAACAATACAGTAGCACAGTCATAAAGATACCTGCAAAACAGGTCGTTTCTTTATTGATAAGGCCTTAATAAATCCTGCTGACTACAGTCTACTTACCAATATAACCTAATCACACGATGAAGCCAGAATTAAGTTTGTGGGAGTTTAGTGTGGGAAAGAGTAAACAAGAAGCCAAAAATCCAGAAATGGATGCACACAAATAGTATTAATCTGTTCAGCGGTGCTCACACTTTTACATGCACTACAAATGTCTCAAATGAGATAATACACAAGAATGACAGATTTGTCTCATAGTGGTGAAACAAAAGAAAAGAAAAGAAAGAAAATATCCTCTTGAGTGCAGGGACTTTGTTTTCAGGTTACTATGTCAACTCAGCAGTTTCTACTTTTCTTTTTCTCTTATAGCTCTGACCTGTCCTGTTTGACTGTTCCTCATTCTGATAAGGCCTTTTATCATTCAATAAATATATTATGTTTAGTGTCGGGTACCATGGAAAGCTTTGGTCCATGTGGCCAATGATATCACACCAGCAGTAAAATAATCCCTCCTGGTTGCTATAAAGAGAACAAATCTTAACATTGCGTGCAAAGAAACATTAGCAACACTTTAACGCCTCTTCATACTTTGAGACTTAAAGCTCCAACATGAGCCTGCTCCTCTTCTTGTTTGGTGTGGCTCTGGATGCTGAGTCTCCTTCTGATGATAGTGAAATGAAGCTGCAACTTGGTAATGGGCCCATACTCTGTCTCCCTTTTTCCATTGTTTACTGTTACCTTTGGTTTGGGCCGTTTACATTGTAGCAAAACAGCCTTTTAGTTTAAGAAGTTTTTGTCTATCGGGATGCAGATCAGCCAGACAATAATGGAGGAAATGAACACTGCAAATAAAGATGCAAATGTTGCTTTTTATGTCTCTGTGCAAAAGTCACTAAATTTCACATTTTACATGAGATTCATGCTTCTCTGTTAAATCTATACTGTAGGTACATCATAACTGTAAACCCCTCTGAGGACCTACGCTGTAATCTCACATGCACCTCCCTAGAAATGTAACTATCCACTAGCAGAACAAATCATAACCAGGCCAGGGGCAGGGCAAATGACCAGGCCTTTTATACCCTTCATTATTTAATAATGCAACATACACATGCCTACACCAACGGGGCTTACAAGCTTCGGCACCACTGAAAACAAGTATGTCATTTTGAAGTCCATGACATGAAATATAACACATCAAGAGAACAACAAAAACATTAGACTACATATTAACTAATGACAAAACAACACAAATTCAAAGCAGTTCAGCACCATGGATAGCGATAGGATCATTTTGACACCCAGTTTCTATATATATTTCAAATCAGTAGCTTTAAAGTTTTGTAAAACTGGCTCAGCGGCCCACATGTGCACAAACACAAGTACTTTAGGCCTATTCATTACTATCTGAAAGATATACAATGAGCCTGGATACTAGCAGCAGAGGGCTGTTGAAGTTTTTGAACGGATCAGTGAGGGAATAATAATCCCACCACTAGATACAAGGAGTCACAGACATTAACAGCTGGTCTGTTATTTAGGAGAAAATGTTGATGGTGTAATCTTCCACATTCCCGCACATGTTACATAGTTTTGAGTCTTTTAAGGCACATTAGGATGAAGTGTAATACAGTCATTAATGCTGCCATAAATATCTGCCATCATCATTTCAACACTAAGCATTTCGGAACAAAGATAAATTTTTTCCAAACTTTGTTTATTAGGTTTTAAGCAAGTTGCACAGCCATTTGACTCTCTGGTGATTCTCATGTTCAAGGTGATAAATCTGAGACATGATCTGTTCTAATTCAGCGTTATCTCTGCTCTTTGGACACAAAGAGCACACGTTATTTATTGTAATATGCTGTTTTATTTATGTATTTCATAGGTGACAAAATATCTCTGTGCCATGTGGGGAGCTCCAACAATGTAGACATGCACACCTGAGAAGAAAAGATATTTGCGGTTTGAAGTAAAAGGACTTGCTGTCATGTTGTGTAGCCACTTGAGGGCAGCAGAGGATCCAATCAATCATTTATTTTCTTAGCTAAGTCACTTAACATTGACCTATGAATCATTCAAATATGAAAAAGGCACCCATCTCAAATGGTTAATCCAGTGTTGCATCTGCACATAACAGACAACTTAGCAAAGAACCCATTTTAAATTGTATCTTTTCTGTTAATAGCAGTTTGCCAGAAATCTTTCATCGTATTTATGAAAATTGATAATATAACATGGTTTGACAGGCATAAAATACACTCCTCAAAAAAAAAAGAAAAAAAGATCCTAGTCGTATGGATCAGTGAATCAATATCTCTTTCACTCTTTTCACTCTTGTCATACAGCTTGATGTCATCCATGTAAGGAGTGGCTGATGTTTGCTCCATTCTGTAGTCAGTATCTGTAGCCAGTCTTGTCAATGATCTGGCTGATGGGATTCAGGCCTATGCAGAACAGTAGTGGGGACAGAGCATGTCCTTGATGATGATGGATTATTCAACAAAAATGAAGAAAAAAAAAGTTTGTTTGCATAAACTGACAAACTGAGTTGTTTTTTATGAGTTATAAGCAAGCCTGCCACAATCACATCATTTATACAGTGGGGGAAAAAATACTTATTTCATGCAATAAAATACAAATCACTTACTGAAAAATCAAACAATGTGATTTTCATTCAACACAAAAGGAAGAAAATCATTGATGTGTGGGATTTACCAAGGACATGCACATTCCCAAAGAGGGCAGATGGATGTGGTCTGATGGTTCTGTTGTACATTTTGTACTACAGGCGAGCCAAATAACTTAAGAGGAAATGAACATTGTGTGGTAAACAACTATGATACAGCTAAGAACGGGAATGACACCCCATGCTCTTATAGCTATCCCTCTGTTTGTGTAATATGCAAAGTCTGTAATTAGAAATTAAGATACTAATGGACATGGGTCTAGTGGACATGCTATGCTGACAGGCATGAGGCCTCAACAAAAAAATAAAAGAAAAAAGTTAATATACAAACAGTAATTTACTGAAACTCATTAACATGAATGTTGGATCAACCAAAGAGATTATTTACACACATTTTAATGAATAACTAACTAAACAGTAGCTGTGTGACTTCTAGTCATTTTCAAGACAAAAAAAAAAAAGAAGTTACAACCAAAATATGAAATTTATTGATCAGTGCCTCCATGACAGTGTTGTTTCCTTGATCTACCTGTTCCTTGGTTACTTAATACACCAGTGATGACTTTCTGCTTCAGCACACAACAGCTGTACTGACTGCAGCAAATGTTTGTGCAGTGGCTCTGAGTTCTGTTTCCACCTTCTCTCAGCTTCACAGTTGCTTCTCTTTCACCCACAGACAGCGCTCTGGTTTTCACGTTGGCTCCTCCTCTAACTGTAAATGCACTGCATGTCCTACTGAAACTGAGTTTAGACAATCAGCGCTATTTACTGTTTGAATAATGAATGTAACAAGACACAGCTGGGCAACAAAACACACCTGTCAGTCACATGTTGAATGCTTTTGCTCACAAGATCATAAATACATGTAAATAAAAGCTGAGATGTTGATATTTTGTCTCATATTGATTTCTTATGTCAAATGTATGTGATAAATTTAACTAGTGCATGACCGAATGGTCAGAATACACACACAGACCTGTGTGTACAATGCTTCTAGCTTAATGAGGTATATCGGCCTTCATAAAATAATAACAAGGACTTCCTTCAGTTACTTTTTGGAATATTTAATTTGAATCGACAAAATACCTTAAATGGACTGGACAGGTACTTTTTGGCAGCATCTTTGCTATGTGATTTGTTTGTGCTGTGACAGGAACCTGTTCCTACAAGGTCATGCTGTAGTCCTTTTCAGGATTAACCTGTGGCCTGCATGAGGCACACATCTGCTCATTGTATTCAAAGAGCAGTGCAAGTGCGTGTGATTTTGTTGGTTATTTATTCAAATATAGTGCTTACTGTTTCAGAGGAACATGTCTACGTGCATGAGCTATTGAGTTCAAAGGTTCAGCAAGATAGAAGAGCACTCTTAGGACGAAGCCCCTGTTGAAGGCAGTAGAAGAAGAGGTGAGTGTGATGCTGTTGCACTTTTGAGTGGAGCCATTTCAGTAATTTAACAGCCTTTATTGTCATTATACAGATGTACAATGAAATTGGAGGATGTGTGTTGTGCCCCTGAAAAACAGATATTCTCGGTCAATGCCAAACAGTTCATTCTGCTATTGACTCTTGATTGGTGTAATTTATTGGATTGGATGATTAAAGTTTGAAGAAATGTAATAAGGTTTATTGCCAAGAAGCATTGTTACAACAAAGAAATAATTAACCAAGCACAAATTTCTCTACGTTTTGTGTCAAAGTATTATAGTACTGCAAGCAGAACTGCACAACACTGTAATTCACTAATTAACGTCAGAAAATAGTACAGTGTTAAAAGTGGGTCCATGCAAACGACGTATGCCGTGTATCTCCATTATTAGAATGGAAGAAGCTGTCCTCCGGGCAAAGGTTTCCCTGGCTCTAGCCACACCCACATATTTTTCGCGCGAAACGACGGACTGTACCATTTTGAGGATACGGGGGAATTTAGAATATAATCTACTTCAACACACATGGATTACAATCTTTACCAAAAACCTGAAAGTGGGCGAAGCACTTTGTTTTTAAATTAACGACCGTAAGTGGAGTCTCAAACTTACAAGTGATGAACTACAAATTTGACTATGAGACCAGTAAATACAAATTCCCCATGCTTGCATTCGCCGGGCTTCCATAGCGGTTAGTTTTTAAACCACCTCTACGTGAGTGTCTCGTGTTGCAAGATTAAACTTATTATTAGACGAAAAATTGAGTCGAAACGGAGTAAAATGACCCTCACATCAAAGGTAAGTCATGCAGCAATGTATGCAGACGTGGCTTGCTTTTCCCTGTTGGATTTTGAGATGAAGAAAAGTAATCGAGTCACCAATGAACACTGCTGCCACGGTCGCCCTGAATCCGTAAAGATGCGGTTCATTTTCTGAATAATTTGGCTGCAGTGTAGGCTATGTCAAAGGTCCTCTTTATATTGCACTATATCACTGAAAGTAGGGACATCTTTTTAAACCTAAAAAACCTAATCATCAGTCAGTTTTTAAATATTTATAAATAACACATGTAGTATACAAAATACCCTTTGTATGAAATAAGTTCTTTAGTGTCAGCTCTCTATTTGATCACACCCATAAGATATAAGCACCCTGACTATGTGAGAAGTAACTCTTAAAGGGTCATTACCCCTGACTTAGAGCCAGCTTTCCTCTGATTGGCTGCCCCTCGCAAATCAAAGGTTTGTACAGCAGGTGAAAGGTACTTCCGTGCTCAGGTTTGAGTGTAAACTCAAGGTGTAAAGTTTATGTCAGTTCTGTGGATCCTAGTCTGTTGCATACCTACACAACTTGTATGCACTCAAACTGTATAAAATATGAAATAGAAATAGCCACCTTGACAACAGCCCAAACACTGCAGAGAGATCCAGTTTAATGAGTTGAATGAGCAGTCACTCCCAGCTGCCTGTTTTGGGACACTTGTTAATCAGTGGTGCAATTTCCTTAGTGCCAGTCTCCCAAGTGGGTGAGGGTTGCATTAAGGGAAACACTACAGATAGAGGCCAAAAGCCTTTTTTGCCATGCTGTAAACATGTTTTTTAATGCTGTAACACAGAAGTCTCTGGGGACTGATGAGTTGTCTCTCATTTGCACCACAGCTTTCACGTAGTGGATGTTTCCCAGCAAGAGCAATGGGCTCCCTCTAGTGTTAACATGTAAAAACGGATCCAAAATATCCTGTGGTTTAACTCTGATAGTAACCATTATACACTGAGTATAAAATGACCCAGTGAGCAGCCCCGTGATTCTGATATCTGCAGCTTGTTTTTGAGTGCTCATTCATAGAAAAAAGCGTATTCATGCTCATATGCAGGAACTGCATTAATGGCAACTTTAAGAGCTTATTTCAGATTTGCTGATATCAGGACTAAGTATGGATGTTGCTCAGTTTCACCAAACCTTGTCTAATATGATGCTTTACATGTCTGCCAACAGGCTCCGTGTTTCAAATCCAAGTTTATAACTGCTGAGCTGGCCCGTCTGTTCAGCCAGTCAGACAGTGAGGAGGAGTTTGAAGGTTTCAGCGAGGATGAGGAAGAAGAGGACAGAGAATTCTTTAGCAAACGTTTAAAGACCAAGGTATGAATCAGTTAACGCTGTTATGTGACAAAATTATTTATGATATCATAGCTAAAGTAGCAGCCTGCGTGCATTTTTCCCCCTCTGGTTTTCTGCAGGTGGTGGATTCAGAAGAGGACAGTGACATAGACACAGGCTTCCACTCTGATGGCGAGGAGGCCCCACCAGCAAAGAGAAGGAGTCTTTTAGTAGCACTGAGGTGTGTGTAATTGGATGAAAGCAAGTTTTTTAAAAAAGTCAACCAGATGAATTGAAACTGGACTCCTTGTTCCTGAATCTCTGATTCCTGATGTGTCTGCATTTTACATGTATGAGGCAAAAATACAAAAGTACGATTTTAAAGAAAAAATAAAGCAGGCGCTTTAAGTTGTCAGTGATGGCGGTGTGCTTCTCCGTCTGCCTCTTTCATGTCAGTTGTGCTGATTCTGCAGTGACTGAATAGAGGCTATTTCTAATCTTCCTCCTCAGGTTTCCCATCAAAAGAGTGTCTTCCACCAAAAAGGAAATGCAAAATAAAAATGTTAAAAAGCCAGCCAAAGAAACGCCTCCCACACAGATGTCCAGAAGAAGGCAGAAACAGGATGAGGAGGAGGATGAAGACGAGGAGGACCTATCTCACAGCCTAAAGAAACGAGACAAGAACATCCAGGAAAACAAGGCCATGGTATGGAACCCTTCCTGCCTTTTATTCATATTCTGACGAGGTGTGAAATCTCTGTACATTTATATTGTAACAGCTTCTTCATTGGTAGTAGTTCTTAACTTGATCATGTGTTCTTTGTGCCAGCTGGCTAAGCTGTTTGCTGATCTGAGCACCACCATGGCTGACCTGACTGCACCCGCCACCCCTCAAGTGAGTGTATATATATATAAAGCAACAACAGAAAAATTCTGGAGCAATCTGGAAGCCCATCGAGTGTAGTATTCAGATCGAGACTTCCTGACAGTATGCTGCTCATTATTCACAAATACTGATATATTAAAAAGCAGCTAATATTAAAAAGCTAGCTGCAGTCAGATGATAAAACTCTCTTTTTTTGCTCTTTACACAGACTATTTACAGTACATGCAGCCAAAGCCTTTTCAGATGTTACTGGCCTGTACTACTCAGGAAAAAACAGGCTGCACTTTGGTGTATATGTTTGAGTAAGAGGCATGAACTTATAGTTTTTGAAATAAATAGTTATGGGAGGGTTTGTATATTATGATTCTCTTTTTATTCATTTTACAGAGACCATGTTTTTACTAGTCTCACTTACTAATGGTGTGTTTGTTTTGTCTCTGCAGAAGAAGAAACGGCCGTCAGAGAGGGCAACGCCGAGGAAACGCAAGTTTGAAGCAGACGTGGGGTCAGAAAGGAGGAACCCGTCACGTAAGGCTCGTCCTCCTGAGAACTTTGCAGTCGAGGAGAAGAGCGAGCCAGTTCACGTCAGAAGCCCCCGTACTATAGACATCAAGAGACTGGTGGAGAGCGAGCCAGTTCACGTCAGAAGCCCCCGTACTATAGACATCAAGAGACTGGTGGAGGTACAATACACAACACACTTCACACTGTGCTGACATACAGACACACAAGCCCATGGATAAATTCAACAGGAAAGGACTTTTTGAATGGATTTTATGTACAAAATAGTCATTAAAGATTTGTAAAATCTGTCTGTGGCGTCTCACTTTTATCTGTGCTGTTGTAACTGGACAGGTGGATGAGGACCATATTGTTAATAGACGGTCAAAAAGGAGGAGCCACACTTCCAGGAAGAGTCAGTATTGTGTGAAGTCAGTCGACGAGATCACAGAAGAAGACCTGGACAACATAGCATACCGCAGCAAAGACAAGATCTGGGACAAGGAGAACGTGAGTCTCATTGTCACCGTCTTCAGTTTGCATCTTTTTGGGTTTCCTGAGTTGGTGCATTTCTTCACTCTCTGTGTTTGTTTTGTTTTTTCCTCCTCTTCCAGGGCAGCTCGTGTCACCAGTGCAGACAGAAGACTCTGGACACCAAGACAGTGTGTCGCAGTGGTTTCTGTGTGGGGGCCAAAGGTCAGTTCTGCGGACCGTGCCTGAAGAACCGCTACGGAGAGGACGTACGCACCGTGCTGCTAGACCCGGTTCGTCCAAATGTTAAACATATCTCTCACTGTGGGTTTGATAAAACCTGAGGTGATCGTCAGGTCCATCACATCTTGGTGTTAACTGGTGTTCATTCAGTCTGTTTTAGTTTAAGTAGGTTTACATGTATAGAGTGCAAGAAGAATAACTTTAAGCACACAAGGCAGAGACTCTGCTATTATGAGTCTCTATAAATTATAAAATAGAAATTTATTTAATCATTTCAAATAAAATATGCCGAAGGGCAAGCAATTACTGACCAGCTGACCAAAGAACTGGGATCTCTTTGTAGACGTGGTCGTGTCCCCTCTGCAGAGGGATGTGCAACTGCAGTCTGTGCCGTAAGAAGGAGGGGCGCTGTGCCACAGGTATCCTGGTCGGTTTGGCCCGCTACAACGGCCACGACAACGTCCACGAGTATTTGAAGAGGTGAGTCTACTTTTTTATTTTATAATTTACATTTTAATTTTATGGACTCGATTGGAGTCTCCCAAAAATATGTTATTAAAAGTTTTCATCTTTATTGAAGGCGTAGTGTGTGTACACAGGCTGCTTTGCATTTATTATGTCATTGATATCGGAGTGTCTGGTTTCAGAGCAGTGTGCTGGTTTCAGAGCAGTGTGCTGGTTTCAGAGCAGTGTGCTGGTTTCAGAGCAGTGTGCTGGTTTCAGAGCAGTGTGCTGGTTTCAGAGCAGTGTGCTGGCAGTGATCAGTGTTTAAGATTCAGTCAGAGCTCTGAGAAGTTGCAGGTTGTGTGCAGACTGAAGTTGCTGGCAGATCAATGATAATCATAACCACTGGTTGAAGTCTTCCTTTGCATTCAGACTGGAGCTAAACTAGAACTCTTTGCTTTGTTTTGTTTTGTTTTTTTTTGTTCCATTGCAGTATTCAGAGGGAGCTGCAGTGAAATCAAGAGACCTGACCAGAGGGAAGAACCTGCAGAAACAGCTGGTATCTGGAGGACGACGATCTGGTGCTGCACATTACTGTAGAAATCATTTTAATGCACATTTTTAGGTTTAGAGCAAACTTTACTCGATATACTACTTAAATGTTTTTTATATATGTCGATTTTAAGGCTGCACAAGATGCAGGGATGCTTTTTCTTTGATTCTTTATAAAGCCAGTACTCACTCTTTCTGTGTTTTCTTTTGGGATGTTTCTAATTTTAATGCTTGAGCTGTAACATTTACATTTTTGTAATTCTGGTACAAACTGAACTTTTTTTTTTTAACAAACTACTGTTTTAAAATTTAGTTTGCAGCTTTCTTGTCTGTCTGCTGTTAATGTTTAATAAAGGGTGTCACTATCGGAATCATTTGCTTTTTTTTAATGCAGTTTAGACTATAAGTATTCGAACAGTTTGCATTCCATTTGCACACTAAATTATAGTGCTGAGACTTCAATTTTAGGTTTTTCTGTGTTTGAGGCTGAAAAGGATTGAAAATGTAGACGATCCTCACGTTGTATGTCCTTTATCTTTGTAACCCATAGTGATCTTGACTCACTGAAGTCATAAAGGGGTTTTTCACAGACATGCAAATTATTTTTTTCAGCCCCTTGAAGGACTTGTGCACCAGCTGGGTTACAGCAGCAGAAGACCACAAGATTAGAAAGAAATTGCCTGGTTTAACGAGTCTCTATTTCTGCTGCAACATTCATATCCATCCATCCATCCGTTCTCTTATACTTATCCCGTTCAGGGCCGTGAGGGAACTGGAGCCTATCCCAGCTGACATGGGGTGAGAGGCAGGGTACACCCTGTACAGGTTGCCAGCCTATCACAGGGCCAACACAAAGAGACAGACAACCATTCACACTCACCTGTGGGCAATCTAGTGTCCAATTAACCTAACCCTAGTAAGTGCATGTCTTTGGACTGTGGGAGGGAACCGGAGTACCTGGAGGAAACCCACGCAGACATGGGGAGAACATGCAAACTCCACACAGACGGTGGACTCAAACCCAGGCCCTCCAGATGTCTGTGAGGCAGCAGTGCTAACCATCATGTCACTGCTGCACAGGAGTGCCCCATCATGGATATTAAGCCAACAAGCAACTGTACAATGCTGTTTTGATATGAACCAAAATCTCAGAGGAATGGTTCCAGCACCTTGTTGAATCTATGCCAAGCAGACATAAATGAGTTATTTTGTGTGAGTGGGATCAGGTGCAGGTCATCGGCTGGTCCCTCTGTTTACCAGCTTTTCACGTAACAAGTATGAGGAAGGGCAAGACTCAAAGCATGGTCAGAGGTCATCCTGAGGTCACCGGATCTCCACAAGCTCCATTATTATGCATAGTGACAGAAATATTAGTTATCTTCTGAAACTTTAATCTTACCCAAATCTTCAGTCTTCTGGTGCACACTTAACATTACTGGGACTGAAGATCCACACGAGGCCTTTCTGTGGAAGATCTCCCCTTTTTTTCTGTTTTCAGTGTGTGATAAGACAATAAAAAGTCTGCCTTTGCTCTGATACTTCCATAGCTTATTAGATTCAAATAACTGATACCTACAAAACTCAACAGAGGCACCTGAGGGTGCAGACAGAGAGGCAGCAAACTGTTTTTGAAGTGCTTCAAAGGAGTGACACGTCAAAGGAACGCGTGAGCTGCCTACTACGTGATACGTTTGACTTATGGGTGAACCCTCACAGGCCCCACTTGGAGTTGCGCTCATGGTGTTGTTTTTATTGATCTCTTTATTTTTTTTTCTGGCATTTCCATCATCTGTCCAGACAAAGAAGAAAAAACTGGTGTATTTCTTCTTCATTGTCAAACGATTGTCCTGTGACTCAGGTTGGATCTTTGCAGCGCCGGTTCGAAGGCCACGATCAGCACAAAGAATAACCGGGAGCAGTAATTGTTCCCACAGGGAGCGCAGCTACTTCATCATCACTGCTGTCAAAACACAGCTGAGAGAATACACAGTAATAAGGAGGCAGCATGAGTTATAGCTGTGTGTGTGTGTGCGCAAAGTGTACCATATGTAAAAATAGTTGTGGCTCCATCTGTGTGATTTCTCTTTCCATCTGATGGATCTGCAGTATCACAACATCATCAGAGAGAAATATGAGACTCACTTTAAGAATCACTTTATTGTCAAGTGTTATGCAGGCAAAGCATCTTCTTTCTGCTTGGATTTTTTTCCTTTTTTTTCTGTTGACATAACACATTTGTACAAACCAGTTTTAAAAATATCAATAAACTGGAGCCTTTGAGGCTGATCTGGCAAAAAACCCATTATCAAATGTCATGGAGACGAACAAACATCTTTAGAAAAAGATTTACAAATGAGATGTCACTACAAAATATCAAAGAAAAAAAAAGGTTGTCACACAAAATATTACCAAAAACATCTAAATTTGTTTGGTATCAACTTTTTTCAGCTTTAAACAATAGTAACTTCTTTTTTTTTTTTTGCTTTTTGTTTTGTTTTTTTGCTTTCTTCTTCTTTTGTTTATCTTTCTCCAAAAACACATTATGGCGCAGAGAGAAAAAGAAGAAATGAACAGCAATGGTCAGACGTAGAAAAAAAAAAAACCCAGAAGCACGAAGAAAAAAAAAGAAAAAAAAAACACAACAGAAAAAAAAA
>VOQJ01046933.1:4692-17866 GCA_015052665.1 Apistogramma diplotaenia | reverse complement strand
TTTTTTTGTTTTTTTTTTTTTCTTTCTTCTTTTTTTGTTTATTTTTCTCCAAAAACACATTATGGCGCAGAGAGAAAAAGAAGAAATGAACAGCAATGGTCAGACGTAAAAAAAAAAAACCCAGAAGCACGAAGATTAAAGAAGAAAAAAGCAGCACTACGGCAAAGAACTGAAACATGCTGTACACAACCTCAGAGTCAACGCACACAAATACAAGTCCAGCGAAAAGGCAAATATTACAAATTAAGGATAAATAATAAATTAGCCATACACAGTGGGGTCCCTGTGTGTTAAGGAAGGGTGGGGGGTAAAAGAAATGATAAATTTATAAAATAAAAGCATCTTTTAATTTAAAATTAATGTACGCACTGAACTAACACAGAGAAACACCACCAGAAAACATTTCGTAATATCCACATAGTTAAACAGCCTGACCGACTCCCACCCGCAGCTCTCATCGCGCCGTCTTAACTGACCTGCCTGTGCTTTGGTTTGCCCTCCACGTCGCCCTCTAACAACTCCGGAGAGCTCCCCTCTGTCTCTGTCCGGCTCACTCTGTACGACAGCTTGTGTTAAGGCAATTGTGGTACGTCGGTCATGTAGCGGGGTTAGAGGTGGAGAGGGGCGGTCGCCAGAGCACAGAAAGCAAAAAATTAAAAATTACACCAGCGGTAGTGCTGTCACCGCAGTCATGCCGACTCGCGTCGTGTCGTTTGATGATGTAAAACTGTCAAACGCAGTGTCGGCTGAAGTGTGCAGCTGTGATGTCAAAGCCACCCTGTGGTACCAGGTCTTTCGGACTACGGCACTGCTTCCCGACGCCTTCCCTAATCATAGAGCGAACAGAGAAAACTTCCCCTGACAATGTAAACATGGTTTCACTAGGATTGTCATTATAGTATTGCTTTCACTAAACAAACAAAGTTGTAGAAAGCTAGATTGTTTTTCTCTATAGAAACCTTTTTTTTTTCTAATGGCCACTGCGCCTCAATAGGAATGCATTATTTTATAAATCTGCTTATATGTGCTTTTTTTCCCCCTCCCCTACTCTTCTTTTTAGAATTAACCCCTATCTTTGTCATCTGATCACAAAGGAAATCAACACCTGAATCTGATCTGAGGACTAAACCTGAACCATGAATAAAACTCAAATTAGATAGATCCTCTGCAGGACAGCATGGGAGTACACACTCATTCACACAGCTCACATTTACACACCCACCTTCCCAATACTGGCCCTGTTCCGTCACTGTTCTGCAACAGCTCCGTCCCGTGATTGACCCTCAGCACCGCCTGACAGGTATGAAGCAGGAACACAACTTTGTGCATAGAGTTAGATTCTGCTGTGATTAAGAAAATGTCTCTCAATGTTGGGATGGTTTTAGATCCAGCAGGTCCCCCTGTCTTGTGCTAATCTACTTACATTCCCTTCCCCGCCACACCTGGAATTATTATAGATTAATTTTTATAAATGCCAAACTAATCTTTCATACACTCTAAAACTCTTTTTGTTACATGTGTTAGTTTTTGTTTTAGATTGCTTATATTTTTCAGGTTTCTGTTCATCACATGGATCCCGTCCGTCCTTTAAGAGTCTCTTCGCGAGCGAACGCTTTAAAAATTATGTCAAATTGGAAAAAAAAACAAAAAGGAAAAGAAGAGTAACCCCTCACTGTCCTCGCAAAGACCTCCAAGAAAACAGGAAGCCAGCCTTCCGCAAAGAGACAGGAGTCAGTCGCCTATTCATACTCCTCCTCTTCCTCTTCCTCTTCCTCCAGGTGATTGGAGGTGGTTGGCGTAGCGGGGTCAGACTCACGCGACAGGGTTGCTACGGCGACAATCTGCGGGGAGGCGGCGAGATCTTCGGGAGCATCTTCCTCCATGTCATCAGTGGTGATGATTGCCACCGCGGCGCTGCTCTTCTTGTTCTGATGAGTCTTGATGTGCTTCGAGAGGTGGTCGCTGCGCATGAAGCGCTTGGAGCATTCAGGGCACTCAAAGCGCTTTTCTCCTGCACGAGTGGGGAAAAAATAAAACAAAACAGGCGCTTTGATGTTATGATGAAGATTCAAAACAAAAAAAATCTTTGTAGAAGTAAAAAATTGTGGGGAAAATGCATATTTTCTGGCTCCTGCCTCTTAACATTTGCAGCTTTTCTTGGCCATTTAGATTATTTGTGTTGTGGGGGGAAAAAGTCTTTAAAGATGTCACCTTGACCTCTGCCAGCTCTTTTGGACTTTTTAGGGACTGACAGTGAAATTAAAAGCTGCAGCCCTCGTTTGCATTCAGCAGTGAATTCAAGTGAAATTCAAAATCGGTCTGCGCGTTTTCTCTTACCTGTGTGCGTTCTCCGGTGTCTCTGCAGCTCGTCGCTCCGGGTGAACCTCTTGCCACAGAAGATCCAGTTACAGACAAACGGCCTCTCACCAGTGTGCCAGCGCAGGTGGGCCCTTAGGTGGGACGTCTTTCCGTAGACCTTTCCGCAGCCCTCCATGTGGCAGATGTGCTGCTTTTTCTTTGTGGGATCCCCACTGTTCCTACAACACAAACTTGTGAGTGAGGACCAGGAGCTGTGTGTGTTATAGAGCAAAGGACAATACAGTTGTTCCTTTCACTTAAAGTCCCTCTTTGTATTGTATTGAAACATGTGACTAAGAGGTGTGTTTTGTTGATTATTCAAACAGTAAATAGGGGCTGAATGTCTACACTCAGCTTCAGATTTGGGTTTTGCCTGCAGTGCTCCTTTAACTGTGCATCCACAGTTGGAGGAGGAACCAGCATGAAAACCAAAGAGCTGTCTGTGGGTGACAAACAAGCCGCTGTGAAGCTGAGAGAAGATAGATAAATCAATCAGAGCCATTGCACAAACATTGGCCACAGCCAGTACAACCATTTTCAATGTACAGAAGCAGAAAGTCATCACTGGTGTACTAACAGATGTGGAACAGGTAGACCAAGAAAACAGCAGCAGTTGATGACAGAAACACTCTTAAGAACTGTAAAGACCCTAAAACAACTGTCAGTGACATCAGCAGCAACCTCCAGAGGGCAGGAGTGAAGGTATCACATTCTACTGTTTTTAGACTAAATGAGCAAAAGTACAGAAGCTTCACCAGAAGATTCAAACTGCTAATTAGCAAGAAGAATCGAAAGGCCAGGCTGGTAATTTACCAAGAAGTACAGAGACAAGACTTAAAGTTTTATGGAGTGATGAGACAAAGATGAACCTTGACCAAGGTGATGGAAACACTTGGAGAAAGAAGGGATCAGCTTGTGATAACAAACATGCAAGCTCATCTGTGAAACACAGTGGAGGTAATGTCATGGCTTGGGCTCACATGGCTTCTCCTGGGACGGGCTCCTTAATCTTCATTGATGATGTCACACGTGATGGCATCAGTGCAATAAACTCATAAGTCTACAGACACATTTCCTCTGTCAATTTAAAGAAAAATGCAACCAAACTGATTGAGAGACCCTTCATCCTGCAGCAAGATAATCACTCAAACTACAAAGGAGTTTATCAGAGACAGGAAGTGGAAGGTTTTAGCCTCGACTAGTCAATCTCCAGACTTAATCCCTATAGAGCATTTTACCTGCTAAACAGGAGACTGAAAAGAGCAACCCCCCCAAAAATAAACAACAAATCAAAGCCTGGAAAAGCATGATGAAAGAAGGATGCACTTATCACAAGCAAAGGATTTACAACTAAATATTAAGTTTTAGTCACTTTAATCTATTTTAAGTTTATCTGTTCCAATACTTTTGCTCACAAGTATAATGGGTGTGTTCAGACAAAAGGTACTATCTTTGAGCCGAGATGATGAGCTTTTGTCTCTCATTTATCTTTTAAAGTCAAACCCAAAATGTTTTTTAATCTTTAGCAAAAATTAAGGGATTGGCTTCATTGTTCCAATACTTTTGGAGAGGAGTGCATTTATAATTACATATTTTTTTATTTAAAAGCCTTGAGCTTTTTCCATGTATGCTCTGTAACCTTAAAGCTTTTGCATTACCTGACAGAGGTTGCATGCAAGAACACAATTGCTCTCAGGCAAACTCCGTCCTCTAAGCCAAATAGAGCATTTCCTGTAGTGCTGACGTGCTGTGTGCTGCATCTAAGAAGCAGATTCTCAAGACATTTTCAGGGCTTCATGTCTAAAAACGGCTTTAGATATAGCTTTACACCTTTGTCTCATTTAGTATGTATAGATATATGAATTTTTAAGTTGGAACCCACCTTCTCTGTCAGCCATTTGCCTGCACCCCACCCCCACTTCTCTGCATTTGAAAGCCTCACAAGTTATCTTGTGAACGCTCAGTCTAACTGCCAAAATGTGTGTTTGTTAAGCAGCGCAGCAGAACCCAGTGCTAATTTTTGCAAATCAGAAGGTACACTTGATGTCTAATTTGGATTATATAAAACCACCACATGGCCATGGTAAAAAAATATCAGTTGCATTCTTTGTTAAAAATAAGATTTTTAAGATCTATATTTTGTATGCTAGCTCCACGTAACAATCTGAAGTGCAGGATGTTGAGAATTTTGGAATAATCATTAGTAACAAGTAACTATAGATTTATGGAGAATGAACCCTGTCAGACTAATCAGTTTTATTTATTAGTATTTATCAGTACAGCAGCAGAACTGATGTAAGAACAAGAGTCCACTACGGAAAAACTTTAAGCCCCCCCCCAAAAAAAAACCTGCTTTCTTTGAGTTTGTATAGTTTGTATTCACTATAACCGAGGACCCTTCAAAGATTAGAAATAATCATAAGCATCCTTTGCCTACCTTCCCTCTCCATCCCTGCAGTTTGGACAAGAGCAGGCGACACGCCGAAGCCTCTTACTGGGCGGTCCCTCCTGGTCTGAAGAACTCTGCACGGAGCTCAGCTGGTCTGGGCTCATTGACGAGCCTGATGCCACATTGCCCACAGTGACAGTCACAGGAGATGACTGAACTTTGACCCCATCCTGACCCTGTGGTTGACCTGGGAGATGATTGAAACTGTGTAAACAAATTGATCAAAAACAAAGACTGTGCCTGAAAAGGCTGAAAAAACAAGACCCAAAACAGCCTTTACTACTGACTGTATACAAAAGATGGAGTCACCATTATGTCACCCATGAGTTTGAGGCATTCTGCTTTGAAACTTTGGGCCTAAAGCATATCTTGCATTCTCCATTCTATTCTAAAATTATAAAATGAACATGAACTGTATTGGAGAAGACTTTAAACTAGCAGTTAGGATTATAAACTCATTAGGAAAATCTTTCCTGAGGTCAAGAAGTAAAATAATTTCTCATAGGCTTCTATATAAACTGATAGCAGGGGAGTTGCCCCCTGCTGGTTATTTGAAAAATTGCAGTTCAAACCCTTTGGAAACCCAGCGGCTACATGCCCTGACGTTTGTTTTTGTTTTGTTTTGTTTTTTTTACAGTCTATGTGTCATACACACAGTTTAACTGTGCAGTACACATTTTAATTCAAGCTTTAAAAGTGAAATGTATGAATCAGTGTGTCACAATATGAAGGATTTAAATGGTGGCACACTGGACCTTGATATTTTCTCAGTAACTAAAGACTCTGTCTGTACAACCACACTGCATTCACGGGTTATTGAAATGAGTAGACTGGTACCGTATAATCTCTACACATTTGCATACATGCACACAGGTACTTTCATTGTGCCCTTACCCTGTAGACCAGTAATAGTGAGAGGTACACCCTGCACCTGGACCCCAGTTGTGCTCAGTCCTGCGATGCTGACCGTCTGCACCCCTGACCCTGGGTTTATCTGGGCTGCACTTAGCGTCAAGGGAGCACCACTAAGAGAGACCAACCCTCCGCTTCCAACTGCCGTCCCACCAGCCACCGGAGCCAGCGTCAGCTGCTGTGGCACAGCTGTCCCAAGACCGCCCTGCAGGGAGACTCCACCGGGCAGCTGCAGAGTTTGCCAGGTGAGCTGCCCAGAGGGTGACAGGGTTGGAGCACGAATAAGGACCTGGGCAGGGTTTTGAAAGGCCTGGATGGGTTGCAAGGTCTGTCCTGGAGCCAGCTGGAGGGTCTGAATGTGCTGAGGTTGCTGCTGGCCCTGGGCCTGACCCTGACTCTGAGCCTGAGGCTGCAGCTGGATCTGCTGCACCAGCTGGTGCCCCACCTGACCCACAATCACCTGCTGAATGGTTCCAGGTGTGTCTGCCTGGTTCTGCAGCCCATTGGCCTGGTTTTGGCTTTGAGAGTCTGCCTCACTGCTCTGCACTTGGGTGTCAGTTGATCCACCCTCTGATCCAGCAGAAATCACTTGAGCCCCATCAGGCATGCTGTCACCTTCGGCTACTGCTGTTGCTGATGCAGTTGCAGCTGTGGTAGGAGCCGCCCCTGACACAGCTGTTGTCATGAGCTGGTTGCCATTAGCAACAGAGAATGTGCCATCTGCTGATTGGATAAGCTGCACAGCTCCACCCCCTCCCACATTATTGATCACAGGCAAAGCCAGGGTCATGCCACCAAGGTTTATAGGTACTGTGGTCATAACAGGTGTCTGGGAGCCTTGCAGTGTCTGGAGCTGAAGTGGGAATGACTGTGCGGGACGGATCTGCAGCGGAACCGTCTGATTGGCTGTACTTGTCAGGATGGCCTGCTGGTTGGTGGGCTGAATGATAGCCTGGGTCTGGCCCGACCCCGGGGTCTGGATGAGCTGAACCTGCTCGGGAACAGCCCCGATGGAGGCTGCTTGAGGGCTGATATGGATCTGCTGTCCATCTGCGGTCTGTAGGTGTGGGATGACCTGATACTGGACTCCTGCTCCAGCATTGGGCAGGTTCTGAACCTGAATAATCTGGAACTGCTGCTGCTGATTGGCTGCAAGACTATTGGTCCCACCTACTGCCTTCACCTGCCCAAAAGAAAAACGAACCGCGATTCAGTTACGTGAACAAAGACTAAAAATCAATAAAAACATTTGCACAAACCCACTGTTTTCCTCACCTTGCGTCCACCAGGCGAGCTGTCATTAGCCAAGGTGGTGGCCACTGTTACAGCAACAGGTTGACTGGTGTTCTCCTTGGCCATAGTAGGTGCTGTTGTAATGATCTGCCAGCCGTTCCCCGTGAACTGAGCTGGGACCAGTTCCAGCTGCTGGGGAACCAAGGCCTGGCCCCCACCTGTGTCCACCACTATTTGACCCTGGATCTGTCCTGCCTGCAACTGGATCTGACCAGCCTGGACCTGGATCTGCTGGGCCCCTGCTTGGGCCTGTGCCCCCTCTGCTCCCCCCTGCCCTCCGATCTTACTGCAGGTGGCTGCTAGCAGAGCCAGCGGAGAGGGCTGAGAGGAATCCTGGAGGAAACAGTTTAAGAAAGTGGGTGGAGGAGTCATGGATGGGAGGGGTGAGAAGGGTAAGGGAGAAACAGTTAAACAGGAGTGACAAGGGAAGGAAGGAGAAGAAATGAGTCAGGGTTAGAAACACACAGTAACTTGTAGTTTGCATACATACACAAACAAAACAAAAAAAGTACAAGGTTGTGAAGATTTTTTTAAAAAAGCTTAAGGCTGGGGATGAGCGAGGATCATTACAAACACTCAATGAGTCATTTTAAATGAAAAAGAGGAAAAGAGCGAGGGGTGGGAAATAACACGGTGCAGAAAAAAGAAACACAAAAAGCTGAGTGAAAAAGAGAGCGAGCTGTCAGTGGAAGTGGGCGGTATTACAGGAAGCGAGTGGGTGGGCGTGTGAGAACCACATTTCTCTTTTCTCAGAACACTGGAAGAAAATGCCGCCTTCTCTCTCCTCCCTTTCAAAGGAACTAGGTCGCAGGCAAATTTTTAATGCTCAACACCTCACAACAGTGCAAGGGGAAACAGCCTAGATTTTGTAGCAACTACAACAGCATGAAAATTAACACAGCAGCAATGCTCGCCATACACATTTAATAACAAAAGACGCACTCAAGAAAAGATGCCTGGCTGAAAATAATCTCAAAGATATATACAACCTGCTGCCGAGAGAAGTGCCACAGTCTCAGAGCCACATACCAAAGCTGCAGGTCTTTAAAATATATCCATGTGCAGAATTAAATCATTCTGATCATAATTCAAACAGACAGTTCAAAAGTGTAGCGGTTGAAGTGTGACAGCCGTATAAGCCTATTCATGAGGCTCTGGGTTGGCTCTGTGTAGGGCTGCACAGAAGCAGGAAGTGGAATTCACCAGAGAAACGCCCCCAGAGGTGTCTGGCTGACTGGGCTGGGAGGGAGGGAGTACATTTTTGGCCTACAGGCAAGGGAAAAGTAACGAACTATAATAAACTACTATTTATTTGCTTTTACCTGTGATCCAGAACTTTTCCCCCTTTTAGATGCTTTCCCTCCTTCAGTTCCAGATGATTCCTTCTTCGAGTCTGGGAAAAGAGAGAGAAATGTTAGAATATTTACAGTTATAATATAATCACAGAGGGGAATACTGAGTACTACAAAGTGCCAAATACTACACAGGCACTGTGTGCTGCAAATAAAATCAAAGCAAAATGCATAGATAGCATCACAGAGGTGATCAATAAAGACAGAGGAGAAACCAGTAACCTCATCATCAATATCAAAGGGGCACTGAGCTTCCTATCTGTCAGACGGATAGAGAGAGGGGTGGAGACGGGGAGGGGGAGGGTACCTACCACTCATAACGCATTAATATACCGAGAGGGAGAGGGTGTAGTTCACGGTAGAAGGCCGGCCGGGTACACAGGCGGAGGACGGCCTATATGTTCGGCTCTGAGCCGTGGCGGATCTGCCCGTTTGACGAAACCACCCACCGGCCAGGAAGGGCGGTGCCAAGCGCAGGAACAATCAAACAGCCCCAAATAACGGAAATAACAGAGAGAGCGGTGACCGTGCCCGGTCCGTCGGACACCTCGCAGACCCGTCGTATGCCTCTTTTACCGGATAGACAGTCCATAAACGAGCAAATTGGCGCTTGTCAGAATGATATCCACAGAGAAGTTGGCAGTGTGTGACCGTAGAGGCCCACCCACTTCCATTTAAGCATCAGGACAACACCCTCTTCGCAGCTCCTGCCTGTCACCGCTGTTTCTCACGCCGCACGACGAGGGGACGCCTCGTCGCCGTCCGTCGCGCACCGAAAACACACCGTCACCAGTGTTAGTATTTTAAGCGTATTCCCCTTTTAGTCGTGCACAATTGATATTTTTTTTAGGGGGAGATACGGGGAGATAGCTGTGGCTTTTGTGGGCGGACGCGCTCCTCCCACATATTCAGATTGGACGACGGGGCTCGGCGTGCGAAGGTCGAGATGGGAGTTGTATTTTGGTGAGGCCTCGCCTTCTCGAACTGACTAGCGATGACGGGACTACAACTCCCATGATGCTTTGGCGCGTCGGTCGGGTTGGAGAGGCGATGTTGCTAGTCATGTTGCTGTGAGAGCGAGAGGGAAGGGCGGTGACTTCTGTGTTATGGGGGGGTTGGGCAAACGGGAAAGGAGGTGTGTGCGCGCGTATGGGCGTGTGTGTGTGTGTGTGTGCGAATGTGCGAATGTCAGTAACAGAAAAAAGAAAACGAAAATAAGCAGTGGAACAGAAGATTTAATTACTCTGCAAAAATGTAACAAGTTGCAATTGTAGCAATTTCGCTTCTAGACTGGTGCGTTATTTATTTACCTCATCTATATTTCTGTAGTCAACTTTAAAACGTATGTAGTAGTAAATTACATTACCAAAGGGGCTTCATAGGTGTGAATTGTTGTCTGTCTTTCTGTGTTGGCCCTGAGACGGGCTGGTGACCTGTACAGGGTGTACCCTGGTGTTGCCCTATGATCGCTGAATTCATACAAACCCTCCCTTACTCAGCACAGAGCACCATGTACCCCCAATTCCAACAGTCGAAAACACATTTGTAGTCTGGCAAATATGTTCCGTTTACATTTTCCAGTAGCATTTTTAAGTGCCTCTGGAAAGCACAGCAGATACCTTTAAAAAAAGGTAATCTCTTAATTAAATTACAGTAAAAGATAAATCATTAGTTTGTTTGTAAGTCACCTTGTAGAAGCTGGTTGCTTATATCATCCAGCTACAGTACAGGCTGTTTTCTGTTCAGACTAATAATACCTAAGTAGTCCATCTGTTTCAGCATTCAGAAGCTGTCCATGAAATAAGAATTAGTCTTGCCGTGATAGCTTTAGTAAAAAAAAAGTGACACTGTTCCTGCTGTTCTGTAAATGCATCTGGACTGGATTCAGGCCGATGAACAGCAGCTGCAGTGAAGTGTCTAAACAGAAACAGGTCAAGCCTGTCACTTTAGCCACAAAATCTCTTTCAAACTTCCAAACAGTGTGTTTTAAAGCCATCCCAGCAAATTTAAGACAAGTGGTGGAGCAGTAGACTTGTATGGGTTTCTCCAACCCAGTGACTTTTAGCCAGCCAGAGTCACGGCCCTGGTTCACCAAGCAGAAAACATCATTAGCAAGCGGCCAACTGAGGATATGGCTCTGGCACACAAGGGAAATATTTAGGCTTATAGGCTGGCAGCCAAGGTAATACAGTGGCAGTATCTCACTCCAATGTAACCCCACAAACACCAGAAGAGCCACTTCTAGTATTATTTAAACCCTTGAAAACTCATCTCTTTTAGTCTAATTGGCAAATATAAAATTTTTTCCTTGAATTGAATCCCTTCATGTGCCTAAATGAGGCAAAGCTGCAGAAAAAGCTGTACACCTTTGCATCATTTTAGTATGTGCAAACCTCTAAAGATGTAAAAATGTCTTTCTTCAACAGCCTCTCAGCCATGTGCAGACCTGCTTAAACTCTGAACTTTTGCAATGCACGTTCAAACCAAATAGATATGGTTACCATGCCATCGTCAATGTGTTTTTGAACTGTTGGTTCTAAAGTATCGACTTTGTCAACTTAGTTTTATACTAAGGCTGGCACTGGCTAGGCAGCATGGTTAGCAAGTTGCAATGATGAGCCACTGAGATATTAAATGGGATATTTTGGCAAGCGTGAAATATAATAAACTTACAGGGGGAAACGACACAGTTTGTTTTATTTTTTTTTTAGCACAGCTATATTCTGAACAGAAGGAAATGACAACCATCTGTCACCCAGTTTGGCCACTTAGCATAACGTGCAATCATAACTCAGCAAGTTACATACATACCCCCTACCCCAACCCACCCCGCCTTTTTTTTTGTTTTTGTTTATTTCAGCTCTAAGGTGGGTCATTTTAACACGGACTTTCTTATAGATTGACTTGCTTAAAGAAGGCAAGTTTGAGGACCTGCAGCTGCGGACTATGTTGAGTTAATTTAATTTTTAGCTCTAGAGGTTTCCTGTTGCTTTATGTATCAGAATGTGTTTTATGTATCCCAGTAAACAATCTTAAAATGGTAACAGATATAAGCTTTCATCTTAGTTCCTCATTACTCATACACAACCAGTAGACATGACTGCTTCCCTAAGTTCTGTCTATGACACCCTACATATAACTGTGCACGTAATCAGTTTGCTGCAGTCACAAGAAGCTGTTCAGCTGTAGCACCGACATATTTTGCTTATAACACAGCCGATCAAAATCCAAACATTCACAGGTTAATCCAGGTTAAAACACGATTTTCAGTGGACTAATATTTCATCATTGCTTAGCATGCATTTGATGCATTTTTGCAATTCCACACAATATATGATAAAAGCAACATTTAGGCCCTTGTATGCAGCATGCATGCAAGATCTATGGCGTTTACAAACATGGCCTTACTCAGAGTGTTGACATACTGAGACGTTTCATGAAGTTCTAGCTTTTCACACTTACAGGCCTAATTATTATTATAATATGCTGATACACTTTATGCTTATGCTTTATTTCGCCCCTGCTCCTTTTTCCCCGAAAGCTTTTTATTGTATTTATATTTTGCTGCAGTCTAAACGTCCTCATAAAGAAACTACACTCACACGAAAACACACGTGGGGTGGCCTAGAAACATACACACGTGCACTGCAATTACTGCGGAAGCCACGGGCCTTGTTCCCGCCTCCTGGGCCACTCAGCAGTTCGTTGCTAGGCAACGAGATCTGGTCGGAGAAAGGGGTGTTGTTATATATGAATGTATGGCGGTGGTGGTGATGGAAAGGGGTGTGGTAGAAAGAAGGCTGTGGTTTGCAACAGATGAAATATGCTGCACACCGGAAAACTAATATCCATTATTCTCTGCAATAAAACTCTATGATATTGTGGGTTAAGGCATACATTTACAGCAGCATTCAACCTCATTAAAGTTGCATTTACCATATTTGTGAAAAAAAGTCATTGAGGGTCCCACAAAAATTTGCATAATTTAAGCAAAAGCAAAAGTAAAAAGTAAATGAAAACATTTTACAGCTGAACACACGACGGTAACAGGTTATAAGTGACTGTAATGTTTGTGAACAACTGCAGCCGCTAGAGAGCGCCATATACCAGATATATGGCGCTCTCTCTAGGATATATGCAGCTCCTTCCACGAAACAAGTGTTCACATTTCTCATAATGAGGAAAAACAAGGAAAATCACATAATTTAAAAATAATCTGTCAAACATCTGCATTGCAGGTAGAGCAGCATAATGTAGCTTGTGTAACGTTTCAAAGTAAAAGCTCTCCAGAGGACCTTTTTATTTATTTTTATTGTTACATAACTGTTCACAATACATTACGATTTAATCAGCGAGGTAAGCTAGGTCAATGCCCACAAGGTTTTGCTAAATTTGTTTTAAGCTGAAATATTTGTTGCTATTGTTGTTATTTCCTTCTAAAATTCAGGCAAGCACCATGCAACAATAATTAAGAGCCTATATGATTGCAGATACTTTCTCTCTTTCTTTCTTACTTACATGTCAACTGCAGCTGGGATTTTTTGGAAGTCAGGTGTCACCCTGAAACATGTTAAGTGTCCTAAAGTACCTGGTTTAAGTTAAGTTTAACTTGCAAATGAGTTGATCGTTTTTGCTGTGCCTTTTTTACTTCGGTGTTGTCCTACAAACAAATACACAAAGTGTCCAGACACTGCATCATTTCAGACAGCTTAGACTAATGTAAATTTCTTCCTTGGAAGTTATTGCACTGTGTGTGTGTGTGTGTGTACGGGAATGCCAAGTTGATATATGCATCAGTCTGTGAGCATGT